>CABFPE010000001.1:22870-44316 GCA_900660155.1 Hofstenia miamia
GGCTTTGTTTAGGTCCAGGGCGAGTATTCTGACATAATCAAATCCTTTATTCTCTGATTGCTTGCAGAAATCAAGTATGCGATGAAGAGCATGATCTGTTGACGATAGCTTGCGAAACCCAAATTGGTTTTTCTTCAGGTTTCTGTTATAGATGTCTGAAATGAAAATGTCGTAGATGAGTCTTTCGAAGTGTCTCGCAAGAATAGGAGTGACGGAAATCGGCCTCAGGTCATCCAGTTTCTCAATACGCTGCTTCTTAGCCAACGGAGACACTTTCGCTGTCTTAAAGGAAGTTGGAAACGTCCCAAGTTTAATGCATTGATTATATATGTGTAGTAACGGGATGGCAATGTTATGGGCATTTTGTCTGTATACCCAGTAAGGAAAGTCTGGGTCGCCACAGGAAGTTCTTTTCAGTTTGGCCAACGAGTTGTAAACTTGGTGTAAGGTGAACAGAGGCGGTTGCGAGTCCAGAGGTAATCCGATTTGCGGTCGTTCATAGTTATCATCCGTGGTAATGCTAACGAAGTGCTTGTTGATGGCTTCAGATGAAAACGGTATCTTTGCCGAACCAGCTTTTCTACCAGAGAGAAAATTCATGTATTTCCACCAACTTCTTGTGCTTGTTTCTCGAAACAATGTTGCGCATAATTTTCACACCGTTTTCCCATCATTAACCAAGTTCCGGCTTGCTTCTATAAATATGAACAGAGATGGTATGCATCATGAAAGATAATGACAAAGTCGTGAAAATTGCTAGAAGCAATGAATGTATATTGCATTCCATATTAATCATTGTTTCAATAAATATATACTTTTGAATCTCAAGAAATCCAGTTCTAGTATGTTGTAAATTTTCAGAATGCAAGACTATATTTTGCCCCCCCCCTTATATCTCAAGAACCATGCAAGCTATTAATTTCAGAGTACTTTTATTCGCTAGAAAATTAAATATACAAAATGTTAATTTTGCTTAGGAAATCACCAATTTCTCCAAGAATATTGACAATATCGAGTTTGTAGTACTTCCAAACATTTTTAAATTAATATTTAGACCTAGAAAGTTCATTTATAATGTAAGAAGTGTTTATTGTAAATTGTGGTATTTTGTGAGCCCCAGATAGGATAAATATATGGTAACAATATGTTCCATGGAGTGGAACAAGGCATGAGAAGGCCACAAACAGAGAAGAATGGCACTAGGAATGGACTTGAACAAAGAGAGTTTCGCAGCAGCTGGCGAATTAAAGGGAAGATTGCGGAAGAGGGCAAAGAGTGTTGGATTAGCTTTGCGGAAGCACAAGTGCACATGTCTAGGCCTATTCAAGCTTGCAGCAAGTTGAACTCCAAGATGCGTATGATGAGGAGAAAAGTTCAGAGGCAGATCAGAAGGGGGAGATACAGAAAAGGAAATCCCTAAAATCAAGATGGCTAACAGAAGACCAAGTAGACAAAAGCTCAAGATAAGAATTATTATTCTAGGCAAAAAAACTATCAAGGTTGAAAATCGCAGTGTCATTGAGGATCATTTGAGGGAAGTCATCGATAGCAACAAGGAAGAAGAGAACAGCACATACAGAACCTTGAGGAGCACCATTAGAAACGAGGACAGGAGAAGAAATAAATTAGTTGATTTTGACACACTGATGACAGGAAAATTTCGATGAAATCAAAGCAAAATAAACTTAATTTGTCAAGAGGAATAAAATAAGGGAGCCGATCAAAAGCTTTAGAAATGTCAAGAAAAATAATGCAGCCAGGATCATTACGATCATAGTGGAAAATAGCAGCTTTCAATCAAAGTGAGCAAGTTAGTGATTGTAGAACAACTCGGAAGGTTATCATGCTGAGAAGAAATGAGGTGACGAATTTTAGGGAACACAAAAACAAGGCGCTCAAAGATTATTGACAGCCAAAAAAGATTAGCTATTGGACGGTATGAAGTGACTTGAGAAGATTGAAGCTGATTGAATTTTAATAGTAGAAATTCAAGATGTTATCCAGCAAAGAAAGTGTACCAGTCATCAGCAGAGAAAGGGTAATTATAAATGGGGAATTAAGAAAAGAGAACAGCATTTAGAGATACAAAGTCACTGTTAGATCGAGCATATTGTGGAGCAGCTGGACAACCAGATGAGGTAATAGAATTGACAGACAGGGATCAGGGTGAGAGCGCATAGCCAAGTCAAGGAGGAGCAGCAGGAACTAGGAGAAAATACAAGTCAAGGTTATGACAACGTCAGGCAATAAGAGCACCGTCATGATTACCATTAGAGCGATCCATATGGGAGAGAACAACATTGTCAGCGACGGAAGGATCAAGGCACATTTCAGTAATGAAAAAGAAGTCAACAGGAAACTGCAAGAAGTTGTAAAACTGAGATAACTGTTTACTGAGACAGGACTGTAAGCATTGGCAAGCGGAAAAGAGAAATCATAGCTGCGATGAGGAGAAAATTTCAAGCTAGGAGGTACAGGTAGCCACGACGAGAAGCATTATGATGGTGGGAACGAAGGCCAAAAGTTTTGCGCTCGGCATCAGCGAGGTGATAGTATCGGATCAAGAGGCCATCTGACCACACTTCAGGATCCATGAGAGCCTGATGAAACTCTTGATTACAGACAATATGGAAGGATGCAAATGGAGAATTCGTACGTTTTGGAATGGAAAGAACGCCATCAAATTGTAGTGAGGAGGAACGGAGATGATCAGCAACATCAGAAGCAGAATCTGAATTGGCAAAACTGCCGATATAGATGTGAGCTCTACAAGGAGAATAAGGAAGAGAACTAATCGGAACAGCAAGCAGTTTACAGGAAAAACTAGTACCAAGGATGTGACGAGGGCGATGACTGCGGTGAGTAGGCGGTNATCAGCGAGGTGATAGTATCGGATCAAGAGGCCATCTGACCACACTTCAGGATCCATGAGAGCCTGATGAAACTCTTGATTACAGACAATATGGAAGGATGCAAATGGAGAATTCGTACGTTTTGGAATGGAAAGAACGCCATCAAATTGTAGTGAGGAGGAACGGAGATGATCAGCAACATCAGAAGCAGAATCTGAATTGGCAAAACTGCCGATATAGATGTGAGCTCTACAAGGAGAATAAGGAAGAGAACTAATCGGAACAGCAAGCAGTTTACAGGAAAAACTAGTACCAAGGATGTGACGAGGGCGATGACTGCGGTGAGTAGGCGGTAGAACAGACTGTTTAGGGGCAGGTGGTGGCACAGGAGATGGAGCAACAGCGCCTAGGAAAACGTGGGGCTGGGTGATTGGATCATTAGGAATGGTACGTGAGGTGGAAGCCCTGGAATAGAACATTTGAGATTGCATGGAGGAGACGTCGGAGGTGAGTTTAGCAAGAGAGTCTGACAAGAATTACAAGACAACATTGGAAGGGCTGACGTCGGAAGACTGGTGCAAACTGGAAAGGGAGGAGACACCTTGGCGAAGGACCAACCACAGAAGCAAATTGGGCATCAGAAAAATTCTGAAGATCTGCAAGAGAGACACTAGCAGCAGGGATATTAAAATCTAATTAAACTTTATAATAAACAAGAAGTAGTTCCAATAGTTTTTAAATCTATTTTGCATCTAGAAAAAGTTTTTGCTGATCAAAACAGAGGTTGGCCCACATGGTTTGATCTGAGCTATTTGTATTTAAAAAGCCAGTTATGTATAAACCGGAGTCCAAATTTGCTGGATAGTTGATATATGCTAAGGTAATGTGTAGTTAAAAAATTGCAATCGAAAAAGTTTATTTTTTGATACAAAGCGCTATTTCTGAATTTCACAAATACATAGCGCTACCGATCTCCAAAAAATCGTACATATTTAATTCAACGTCTAAATATTTTATTTGAATGCATATTCATAATTTTAATATTAATAAACAGGGACCGCTAACACTTTTGATACTAAATCTTGTCTTTCACGTCATATTATGCAATGTTCTTCTTACGTTTGTCTTTTTACCGGTACCCGTCTTACATTGGTATTTACTCTGGGATTGCCTGACAATTACCTTGTCATGTTAAAATCCGCGTTTCAATATGAAGAAAACCATTTTTAGGGATGCCTTGTCAATTGTTCTACATTAGAACTTTTTTAAGTTGCGCAGACTTAGATGTAGGAGTTTCTAATTTGATTTATTGGAATCATTCTCTGCAATCGGAAATAGAATCTCGTTATAACCCTCTTTTGCATATCCTAGAATACATGTATATTTTCAATTTTATGGTTCTGGCTTGAAATAAAAAGTTTAGTATAGCTAAATGATTTTCTTATGCATTGTACGAATTTCCTTAAAAATATTTTCCGCTCTAAATTGATATAGCAAAAAAATGTACAAATCCCAATATCGATTTACGAAGCATCTCATATATATATATATATATATATATATATATAATNATGATGTCGAAAATTTTAAGAACTTTATGAATAATTGCTTAAAGGAGTTACAATTTACAATTGAATACCCGTTGAACAATAAATTAAATTTTCTGGATGTTGCAATAGCGTACAATAACCATCCCTACGAAACTAAAATGTACCGAAAACCAACAAATACCAATCTTTACATTCCATTTCATTCATTAATCGTATAATCAAAATTTCTTCAAATTACCAGAATTTAATTGAATCAATCTCTGAATTATATGAAATTTTGAAAAGCAATGGCTATCCACATCGATTAATTAAGGTATGTTGATCAACAGCTAACAAAGAAACCTGAAGTAATATGTAACCAAGATCAATCTAATGATAAAGCACCAATATATTGGAAGTTGGCATATATTGAAGAGCACCAACAACTGCTAAATCTAAGAATAAAGAAAATTAATGCGAAATTTAGATACACAAGAATAAGACCAATATTAGAAACTAAGAAGACCTGTAATATATTTCGCAACAAGAGATGCTTGTTTCATCAATTGTATACAAGTTTACATGTGAAGAATGTCACCATTCTTACATCGGTGAAACAGCGAAATCTTCAAACTCGGGTTAATGAACATCTTTCAGGACACTTAAATTCCGAAATTTATTCTCACCAACATCGAGCAAACATCAATAATTTTAAGATCATTATGCAAACACCTAATACTAAGAGTTCGGAAGCCCTAATTATTAAGAACTCAAATAAACAACCAACATATTGAATATCTTATAATGTATGCATATTTAACAAAATTAAATGTAGTGAATTGTAAATTATATTACCACAGAATTTGTATTGGCGATGATTTTAAATCGAAACCAGTCGCATAGTATAAATCTGAGCACAATAGTATATATATATATATATATATATATTTCTTTTTTCAAGAGATCTTTAAATATTGTCAAATATTGCCAATGCTTATTAAAACAGTCAAAACGTTAAAAATTGTGGTTATCCCTCTCTTAAAGGTACTTGGATAGATAATCATTTGTATGAATGCATTTCTTATCTACATGGATATGATTTTAGTGATGAAATACATCTTGGTTACTGGTGGTGTGATAAGTGGCATTGGCAAAGGTGTAATTGCTAGTAGTATCGGAACGATTTTGAGATCCTGTGCAAACAAAGTTACTGCTATTAAAATTGATCCTTACCTAAATATTGATGCAGGTACTTTTTCACCGTATGAACATGGCGAAGTTTATGTATTGGATGATGGAGGTGAGGTCGATTTGGATTTAGGCAATTATGAACGATTTATGGATGTTAAGTTGGGCCGCGACAATAATATAACCACTGGTAAAATCTATCAATCTGTGATTGAAAAAGAACGGCGTGGTGATTATCTTGGAAAAACTGTTCAGGTAATTGCTAAGTTTTTTATTCTTCTGATCTCAGTAATAAGCTTGACTGATTTGGTCTATTCATACATTCATGTTCCCATTTTATTTCTCGTTAGGAAGAATATGATGTCCTCTATGCGGTTGTATTATGGGATTAAACAATTTGCAACTATCCATAGCACTACTGTAGCCTCATTTTTGTTTTGGACATTCAATTATTCGTTTTTGTGTTTACTCATTAAACACCGCACTTGTTTTTGTTATATTTATTAATTTAATTGAATTGCAAATTTAAATTTATATGCTACTTTGTGTTTTTTTAGGTCGTTCCTCATATTACAGATGAAATTCAAGACACCGTGGAAAGAGTAGCTTGCAAACCTGATGCAAACAATGATGATCCTGATGTTTGTATAATTGAATTAGGCGGTACAATTGGCGATATTGAAAGCGCTCCTTTTGTGGAGGCTTTTAGACAATTTCAATTCCACGTGAATAAAGAACAATTCTTTGTTATTCATGTCAGCTTAGTTCCTGAAATTAATGGCGAACAAAAAACGAAGCCAACTCAACATAGTGTGCGGGAGATGCGTGGGCTTGGACTTTCGCCTGATTTAATTATTTGCAGAAGCAAGCTTCAAGTAACCGAAGAAGTTAAGAAAAAGGTTTGCTTTTTTTAGATATAAAATTTACTAGTATTTCACAATTATTTTTTCTTATTGATTCGTGATATTCGTTATGTAATATAACGAAGAAGCAAACCGCTCCAAATAGGGTTAGCATGTTTTAAACACTTTAAAACAACTGGTTTTTTGCAATGTTTTTTAAAATGTTTTTTTTCAAGTTTATATAGAACTTTATTATTTTTAGTATTTTCAACTGATATTACAATTGTAATTTATACAAAACGTTATTAATATATTTCAATTCAATTCACAAATTTCCTACTAATTAAACATCAATGTATTTAATAATCAAAAACTAATCATTTCCAGTTTCACTTGATACTTGTTAAAAAAATAAAAGTATAAATAATTCTATTTATTTTTGTTGTTGGATATATGTCAGCGTTTTTGGACTGTCCCAAGATGTCATTTTCAGATATTAAATAAACCATTTTTTAAGAATAAGTTAAAAAAGTTAACGTTTGTATTGGAAATACATTAACTTGCAAAATTGAATTCCAGCAACACATTAAGATGAAATAGTCCTTCAGAAATTACAAAGATTTTCTTAATCGGAATATTCTTTCTTTAAGTTACTTTAAGTTTTCCTTTGATTATTGGAATATATTTTCCGTAAATGTTCTGATATATGCATTACTTGCATATTCATATATTGGTGTCTACGTTTAACATTGAATTGAACCTCAAATCACTTCTTATTAATATAACAAAGATCACATATTTTTGGAATATTTCATTCCTCAAAGCCTCCAAAAATCACGGCACCATTTTTCCTACATTACAGGGTGACTACATATAACATGACAACCTCTGATTGATTTACATTCGCTTGGAAAGTCTTTTCCTACGATTCTCATAGTTTATTTTGGAATGAATTAAAAATCGTTGCACTTCGCTGCTCAGAGTCAGATTTTCAAAGTCGTAGCTGCCTTAGATTTTGAATAAGGGGCGTTGGAATGTTTTATCATTATTTCAGATGTAGTAATTCCTCCTCCGAAGCTTAGTTTTAGGATTTCATATAATATGCTGAAATGACATTAATATCTCCGGAATAACAATGTGGAATGTTTCATCCTTCATGTACATCTTTGCATCATTCTTTATTCATGGGTTCTAATATATTTCTACTAGGATTTAAGGCATGTGTAATATATTGGGATAGTCTAAAAGCTCATTAAGACAGCCAATATATGCTGTGTAAATTATCCATTTGATGACTAAATATATCCATAACAATACTGAAATTCTGAATAAGTTGTTTACAATTACTTTATTGTCACGAGAGAGCTTTCTTATCGCTCTTCGACTGCCAAATTTTTTTATTTTCTATAAATGATTTAAAAAATTATACATTAATGCCCTAAAATGAATGCTACTTCTTGATATACAGTAGCATTTATTTTACTGGGTGGCACAATTGAATTTAACATTAGCATAGTAGACATTCATTTTTTACTTTAGATTTCGTTATTTTGTCATGTTCCACCGGATCGTGTGTTAAATATCCCCGATTGCAAGTCACTTTATCACGTGCCGACTATTCTTTACAACAGCGGTATTATGAATCACTTCAAGGAATACTTGAAACTCACTGTCATTCCCTCAAACAAAGAATTTAGTCGATGGAAGAAGCTCGCTACACAAATCGAACAAACTTCCGATATGGTAAGATAATCTAGAAATTTGCATTTTTAATTTTGATTGAATTGAATGTGTTTTAGCATTTGGTAGGTATTCAATAGTAGGTATTTTAGTTAGTGGTTACTTTTCTTTAGCTTCGTTTGATATGTATTCTCCGAAAAATCGACATTTTTCATAAGCAAAGTAAAGCCGAAAACCTTGCCAAAAGCCTTTTTACGTTAATGATTAGTGATGTGCGAGTGCGGCTGCCAGTGATGTGCAGGTATAGCGGAACATCTCTTACTCAATTCACATTCATTACATGTTAATTTTTTCAAAATTTTATTTATAATTTGTTTTTGAAAAAATATATTATTTAATATACGCATAATTTGGAATGAAAAGCTTACCCGTACCCGCATATCACTTACAGCTACTACCCGTGGGTACCCGATTTTACCCGCCAGTACGCATTATGTGCATTTTAAATATGATTTCTTCGAAAACAAAAATTTTAAGTAAAAGGTAAAAATTAAAATGTCATGAACGTGCATTTTAAATTGATAAATAGCATAATATTTCATTTTTGTGTACGGGTGAGAAATTTCGACAAGGTATTTTTTGACCGCCAAGCGCAGCATTTAAAATGTTTTTCGCACTTCATTTAACTTTCGATGAAAACACATTTAAATCATTTTTTCAATACCGAACCAATTTCAAAAAACGAACACTTTGTAATTTGATTATGTCGATTTTTAATGCATAATTCTTAAGCCGTTACTAATATTTTCTTCATTGTTTTATGCGCAATATGATTAATTCTTTTGTCTTTCATGTGATCACTAAAATGTGGGTTCATTAGACTTGCTTACAATACTATCTTCATCTACAAGTCAAGTCTCTCATTTATGTACATTCTGAATTTCAAAAAAGATAGATTTATGATGTCATTTTTAGGTTACCATCGCTTTAGTAGGGAAGTACACCAAAATGGCAGATTCCTATATTTCAGTAATTAAAGCATTGGAGCATGCGTGCATCCGCTGCAATCTCAAGCTTAATCTTAAAATGGTTGATGCGTCTCATTTGGAGAAGTCTACTTTCAAAGAAGATGCTGTTTGTTATCACGATGGTTGGAAAACTGTTTGTGGGGCGGACGGTATTCTTGTTCCAGGTGGATTTGGCGTCCGTGGTATTGAAGGAATGATTAATGCAATTGAGTATGCTATTACTACACATGCTGTTAATTTGTTTTTAGACAAACGGATGCACCTGTGACTTAATGTAATCTCACTAGAATTTCACATTACATCATTTTTATGATCACTAATAAGTCGCTTGTGCGAGTAGAGGATTTCAAATCTCGAGTTAAGCATTTGCAGAAAAATTTGAGTTTCGAGTTCAAATAAGAACAAAAATTTCAATTATATTTACGTAAATTAGTCCCTCCCCGAACAAAACTACACAAAATCATTTTGTCTAAGTGGAATACATTCGACTGCACATGCACAATGTGTGTTTGTAAAGCAATGCATAAATGAGTCTGACAAAAGCTGTTGTTTATTGCTGTTTGCTGTCGATAGTTAATTTTAGCAATCGGCATTGATCAATGACCAAATTCTTATTAGAGATCAATTGTAGGCTGAGTAGGTTCATTGGGCAAGAGATTAGCTTAGAACGCGCTTTTAGTTATTATTTGGCGCTGGGCTGTTTGAGTCGACTTTTCAATAATTACAATTGGAAATCCCATGACGCATTCTGAAAAAGTTTAGTATGTGAGAATTGCTTTTTAAATGTGAAGAAAGAATTCGTAATTATCTTCTATTTTTATGCACTCATTTTTTGCAGTGCTTCTCACCATATTAAAATTCGTTCGGAAAACTACTAGCTAGATGATTTTCGTATTTGCACCCCATTCACTTAATTTTGAAAAATCTGCCCTCAAAAATCGTTAAGAAAATCTGCAAAAACTTGCTGATAATGATCCGCGTTTGCTTTTATTCCACAAATTCCATAAAAAATCAGGCGGGTTCTTCGCGAAAACTTTGATCAACATGGATTTGACAATTTTAATGTTATCCCATTAATTGCCTTTATTGAAAGAATTTTTGCATAATAGAATATGTCCAAACCAAGCTACGAAATAGCCTGTCAAATAAGAAAGTTCATCAACTTGCATTTTGCTGTCGTCTGTTAAAAGATGAACTATCATAATTTTTTATCAGGTTGTATAACAAGTTCAAACAAAATGTTCTGAAAAAACATTTTTTAAAAGAAAAAAACAAATAAAATGTTTTTTTTTCTAAAAAACATTTTTTTTGCCAGCCCTGATTATACTACTAAACAAGTTCTTAATGAAATTTATGAATTATGCTAGAAATGTTATTTCGAGGAAGGGCATCGCTGCGCCATTTAAGCAATCAAACTTTTCTGCATTATGTTAAAGCGTTACCCTCTGTTTACGGATAGAGTCAAATGGTTGATGAAAATACTGGTTTCTTCAATTTCGGAAATTACCTTGTTGATATATTTTCAATCGATACATGTTGCTCGCAACATCTAGAATTTCTTCGAGTTCGAAGTTCGATGCTCTTTCTATCGAAGATGATTTCAGGTTTCCGAGTGGCGGGTTAATGGGGAGGAAATGTTAGACTGTTCTCAAATATAATGCGTTGATTTTTGTTTAGTATTGTTTCATCAACTCAATAATTATATTTACTAGTTATATAGATAGATTTCATTTTGACTGACGATAGCATTTAATGGATAATATACTCGCATTGCAAATGTTGCTATTAACCCAAATTAGCTTTCCATTACGAATTCAATTAACAACTCTTGTGTTGAGACATTTAATTCAATTCAGCGTATTTGTGTTCTTTGTGGAATCATCATATCGTTGGAGCAAGCTTATCGAAAAATTAAATAGATTAGGTTTAAAGCAACTTTGGAAACATATTATGAACCACTGTCACAAAACCAATTTTTCCTTCTCTGCAAATCCTACTTTGGATTTAAATCAAGCTGTAAACATTCTTAAATCTCTTATTATATGTAATGGGCCAACGAACTAGCAGTATATTTAAGGAAATTTAAGCATCTGCAAAAGCAAAATGTAAGACTGAATTCTACAATGAACAAATAAAACGAATGCGGAAAAGGAAACATTTTGATAGTGAGGCAGCTGATATGATAATAACTACTTACTATTAATTTAGAATAGAAGTCCTTAGCAATATATTGGGTAGTTGATAGTGCGTAATCGTGTGTTTTACAACTGTATTGAATCAGTGTGTTATTTTGTTAATTTTGCAGTTTAGCATATTAATTTTAAAATTATATTATTCTAAAATTCATTTATTCTTTAAATAGATTGACGTAATATGTACAATAATTTTTTCTTTGCTGTCCGGAACGATGTTCTGCCTAGGGTCCAAATTGGTTTTAATCCGTCCCTGGGGTTTCTTATTTACGTTTATAATTTCTCTTTTTATTGCATCATGTACCGTTTTACCCAAATTGTTTACTGTTATCTTAATTGTTTGCTTTTGCTGCTCCAAAATCATTTAAGAGGCTCATGTTACTTGCAACCTCTATGGGTTTTCATCTTCTAACCGCATTCACGTGGCTCATCCTTGCAAACCAAGGCGTATAGCATTTTTTGCCAAATCCGATTTATTCTTTGGTTTTGTTGTCGAAAAATTTATGATTAATATTGTTTCAGTTTAAGACGTTAGTTTTATTGGTTTTTTAACTTTTGTATAGCCAACTATTTCGCACTTGTTCTGTCACTGTTTCGTTCCTACAGAGCTGAGAATTGTAGGGTACTAGGAACATAGTGCTGAAAGTAGGTTTTTAACTTGTTTGCCTTTTTTGACAAATCCAATGATTACAGTACAGTGCATCCTCGATTATCAGACCCCTTTGAGTTGACGTCTGTGGGAAATGGTTCTGGATAATACGAAAGGCTGGATAATCCAAACTGTTTATATCTATGAAATCTATCTCTTACTAATACAGAAAAATTACGGATAATAAGTATAGAATCACGCAAACTGTGAAATTAAGATTTTCCGCGCATTATTTAGCGATATCTCTGCCCATTAAAACCTTTTTGACGCCAGTGTAAAAAACATTACATGTACAATTAAAGCTTTTCAAATTCAAATACATTTTGCCATGGAATTTATTCCTCTGAGACGCCGTTTTCATAACAAAAATGAATAATAAACTAAAAACTTACATTGGCGGAAAATAGTGATGTTGACGCTTGTCTACTTTCAAAATGATGAATGTATTGATGTTAATTTTTTATATTGCATCACAAGAGACTCCTTTTATTTGAAGAAAGAGGTATGTGATTGATTTTTCCTTTATAATTGCATACTAAAAAATTCCAGATTTTTAATGTGATTGGATTTTCGAGATGTGTGCTTATTGCTCCAGCAATTTTAGTTCATTCAAGTAAGAGAAGCGAATTATATCAAATAAACTGGTAATAGTAAAAGTTGATGTTATTTTCTGTCAACTAAAGTGTAAACGTCAGTGTTATTTTTTCTACTTTTAATTCTCTCTCCAAACAATAACGATTAGTTGATTTTTCGAGTTTTCTAGATCTTTAATAGGCAGCAGGCAAGGTTTTCTGAAATCTGTAGTTATACTTCCGGAAAATGCTTTCATCATTTAACATATTGGTACTAAATTCCATGCACTAAAAAAACAAAGATTGAATCAGTAAGCAAAAAGTACTTTGTACATGGCCTCAAATATACCATTTAACCATTTTAATTTTGTTAAATGCACTATGTTTATTTTTATTGCTTGTTAAACTTGAACTTAGAAAACATCACATAAAACAGCACAAAAAGTTTGCGAGCTCAAAAGTCTTATTCTTGCATCAAACAATATTGTAACGATGACAGAGTGTTCGCGCTGCCTGGAAATCTGGAACTGCCTGGAAGGTCAAAGTTGCGGCCTTGAACTGCCTTTAGTACCCGGTACTGCCTAGAAATTCAATTTTTTATTGACAAATTTATTCCCTTTTTGGTTGCATTCACTTGTCTTGATCATTTATATGTCACTGTTTGTTTTATACATATTTGAAGGTGGCTGGATCAACTATTTGCATTATGAGCATTGAAATGTTAATTCGGAAAAATCCCTCCCTTACCAAATTTTTAAAGCACATGCTAATAAAATTTATTTCCCTATCAGTCTTGAATTTATTTGTTGTCTGCAAAAAATGCTTTAATCTAAATGTTGCCAACTTTTTTCTTTTAAAACAATGTATCTCGGTGTTTGAATATTTAAATCAACAAAACTTTAATATTTTGTTTTCTATTAAGGTTTAATGGGCTGTGGAAATATATGCACTCATTCGTATAAAATGTAAGAAATTTATAAGTAGAACATTTTATATTTTTTATGAATAACTGTGTGCAAACGCATGCCATGTATATCGGCATAAACATATGCATTAGTTAGCGCTTTTATCAATTCCAAAATTTTAACGTCTAATACATCTAATTGGCTTGCGACCAACAGCCACCAAGTGTCTTCTGGCTTTCTACTGTAAATTTTTGTATTATATCATTTAAATATGTGGTGATAATGTACCTAAGTTCCAACAAAGTTGTCACTGAACTAACAAGTTTGTTAGGAATAGGTTCCTTATCAACAGTTGAAATTGCAGTAGCAGCTCTATTGTGTAGCTATATTGTTAAGCACTACTATATAGATATTTCCACATGGCTGGAAATTTGCCTTTTCCAATACTGCCTTTTTGCACCATTCCCAATAGACACATTACTTGAAGTAAGCTTATCAAAAGTACTTCGATTTAAAAATAATTATCTGCCACAATATGCTATTTAAGTTTGCCATCTTCCTATAGAAGATTGTCACCATGACCAGGAAGTACATTTGCGCTAGCGCTAGTACTTTATTTTTTAAGAAATATGTATTTTACGTGGCCTCATAGTACGAGTAATTGTTATTAAAACATGTCAGTAGTAGGAATTCAATTTTAAAGTTTAAGAATTTCCCCACCATTCGATTTGAAGTTTTCCCTAACTTTCCAAATATCATTCACCTCCTGACTGTTGCTTGATAATGTATAATTTTGTAAACCAACAACCGATATAATAGTTTATATTGTCTATGTAAAATTAATGCGCATTTTCTATTTTTTGTATTGCTTCTAATAGCTCTATATTTACCTGATTTTGCAATTTATATCGAAATGTTGCAGGAATTTTTTTAAACGGGTGTTTTCTTTATAATCAGTTTAAACTGCCATAACATACGCTTAAAGAAGATATTCAAAATCTGAAAGTACCTAATAAAGGGGTGTTTTTTCATTTACTTTTGGCCACAAGATCGCTACCTTTTGTGAGTGCAGTTTTGCGCGAAACATCCGTTCCCGCATTTGGCAAGCAGTTCACTCTAGCTTTGTGTTCGACATTAGTAGTCTATCTAAAAAAGAGAAATAGCTGGTCTTTAGAAATTTTGATTCGCATGAACATTGAGAATGAGAAGAATTTGAAGACCTTGAAACATTTGTTCGAAACTATGTAAAAATGTTTTATATCTTTCAAGTAGAACTGCAAATTTCTTGCATTTCTTCTATGAACTTGACTAAGCTAATAGACTTTAAAAGGAAAAGTCTATCTACAAATAAATTGTTCAATTCTGTCCTTAATTACAAGTAGCCCGATGAAATTCTAGAGCACAGTTTCATGGACCTCTGCGATGTTTACATTTGTGTATAAATATAAACATCGCAGAGATCCATGACGATTTGTGATTTTATTACAGGCAAATATTTTGACTTAAGGTTTTCAAATGTGTATAATACATATATTCCAATTGTCATTTAAAGAAGCGTGTAACTTATTTAAAAATCATGGGTTAAATATTGATTCCAAAATTACTACTAACAAAGCCACATATGTTGGGAATGTGTAATAAAAGTTGTGCAAAAATAGCTGCTATCTCACCTAGAACTAGAACTATACAGTAAATTTTCATGATTTTTCATGTCATTTCAAAATATTTCAATTTGCATTGAGGTCTATTACAAAATTGCAAATTCAAAATCTTTACATATTTTTTTTCTATTTAATTTTAAGTTTGTTTTGGAAGTTTTTGTACAAATATCGAAAAGGTTGTAATTTTCCATTTATAGAAGTATAAAAGCTTGTCATTTCGCTATGGAAGTATAAGGTTAAAGAATAGTACTACTCCTAAGCTGTATCTACGCACCAGTATGTTTTTAACAAGTTTGCAGTTCTCGGCGCCGAATTCGGCAAAAGATTGGATTTTCAATTAAAAAATAGTTTTCAGCACAACTATATGTGGTCATTATCTACTAAATATTTAGTTAGATGAAATGTGAATCTGAACTACTCGTTCTATAGTACCACATCTAATTTTGAAACCTAGGAAAGGAATCATTAACTTTTCGGTGGTGCTTTTCTACTTCGTTTTATCAAATTCAATGTAAAAATGTTCCAATTTTCCACCCTTTTGTCTACTTCAATAACATTGACATTTATCTAATAGAAATGTTGTTTAAATACATATAGATACTATAATGATTTACAAAATATTAATTTGTCTGATTTCAGTTGTTTTCCACCCATTGTCTTAGATATTTTCAACTGTAGCAATTGTATATACCTCATTTAATTTTTGAAATCGACTGAAAAAATGCGTCCTTTGCACGTGCATATAATTTGCTAAAAAACATGTTTCTCTACATTTTAGAATGTCGAAAAGGGTTATTCAAGTGATTAAAATACGAAAAACCTTTTATGTATTGCATTGTTATATCTGTTTGATAACCAGATGATTTACTCGTGGGCGATATTTCATCCAATGTGGTAATTTATGTTAATTTCAGTCTGGAAATGGCTGCAAATTTAGAATTTAAGTTGTTCGGTCACCATATTTCTGCCTAAAAATTGCCCTCAGGTCGACCTTGAACTGCCTGGAAATTGATCAGTTTAAATACGCGGACACCCTGGGTAAGATGACTCTCCTATCAATTTTGAACAATTTTTGTTAGCAATTGTTATTGTTCATTTACCCCTTATTCAAAGTTAACCTCTCTATAATTAATTTGTATTATATTTCATTTATTACTCCCGTGGCATAATTTACCTCTCTAAATTTAACTTGTTAAAATTGCGCCAAAACAATCCAGTATGAATCGATTTTTGCCCAACCTAAACATATCTTAACACTTATTTCTCATTTTTTATATACATACATGCAATTGTTGTTTATTGCTCTGTCTTTATGTTCAGCGGGGCCCAAGTTCTTTCGGAGCCCCTATCGCCCACTCAACATTCCTGATGTTGACATTCCGAGTCTATAGCAATCGTTTTGTTTACACCTCCTCATAGTTAATTAATTTGTTCGGTCCCTTGAACTTAACTATGGAGTGGTTCGAGTGGTATTCATTTGAGTTATCGCCATATGACCACTACATCTAATAGTATTATGGATATCGCTTAGTTATGTTTAACATTTAGTTCGGTTTTGATTGTTAGGAAGTTTTGTCCAATCCATGCTCAGAATTATTATATTTTCCTTTTGAATTCTAAAAAACATTTTATAAATTGAAAATAAGCTTTATATTTTTAGATATGCACGAGAGCACAAAAAGCCCTTTTTGGGAATATGTCTAGGAATGCAGTTGGCTGCAATAGAATTTGCCAGAAATGTCCTTAACTGGAAGAATGCTAACAGTACTGAATTTGACAGTGATACACCCAAGAAAGTAATTATTGAAATGCCAGAACACCACACTGGTATAATGGGCGGTACGATGCGGCTGGGAAAGCGACGAACAGTTTTTAAGCATCAAAGCAAGCTTAAGCTACTTTACAACAACGTCGATTTTGTCGAAGAAAGACATAGGCATAGGTACGAGGTCAATCCCGAATTCATTGAAGATTTCGAAAACGGGGGATTTAAATTTGTAGGTCATGATGTAGATGAGTGTAGAATGGAAATGATGGAATTGAACGACCACCCTTATTTTGTTGGTACTCAATTTCATCCTGAATATCTTTCCCGGCCTTTGAAAGCATCTCCACCGTTTTTTGGATTAATTTTATCTTCAGTTGGCCAACTAAAAACATTCCTAAACAAGCTCCCCTTACCTACAACATTTTCTTCATCATCGGAAGAAGATTACGGAAACGTGGATTAATTATTTTTTTCGAAATGTAATTTTTCTTCGAATTTTCCATTTATTTCATCAAAAACATAAATCATTTATATATCATCAGAACAATAATTATTTAAATATTCTTTTCAATCATTAGGTATAATTCCCAGGCACATTCATGATAAAAAAATTCCCATTAAATTTTCTGCAACATTATATTCTATATATTGAGAGAACTTAAATGATTTTCAGTAACATACATAATCAGGACTCATTTGCTCTAAGCTGTTGTGCAGGCTAGAATATTCTGAATGTTGATAATAGAACAGAAAAGACTTATAAACATTTTAACAAAATACTGAGAATTTCAAATAAAGTTAATACATTGATAAAATTCTTCTAACAATTGTGCATATTTACGTAAACACGTATCTGTATATACTTTTCTGTTGTGTACTATAAATTCTTAAAGGTATTGCAACACCTTCGTTTTAATGAATATTTGGTATGTAACTGCGTGAATTATTTAAGACACTGTATTTAAAACAAGTCATTGTTTATTTTCAACAGAATAATGATAATATACAAGGCAAATACTTTTTCTTATAGTAAGCATTCAATTATAAATAGTATTTGGAGAATGGACTCAAAAAAAAATTGCCTTTTCATTATTTTGCTGTTCAATAGGAAAGAAGGCGCTTGAAAACAAAAGACCAAATAAGTTAAGAGAATCAATATTCCATATCTTATTAAGAATCTTTAGTAATTTTAATATAAACAGACTAAGAGATATATTTCGCTCAACTTGAGCATCGTCAATTTATAAAAAAATTCCCTGTAAATATGCAAAATTTAATTAAAAGATATTATGCAATTACATGTTGATTAGAGGTAATTTATCCTGATATATATAATCATCTTTGGTATTAAGACTTGGTTCAATGGATCTTATGTATATGCTTTTGATTACTCTTAAATTTTTGGGGATCGTCGATCTTAAAATTTTGATGTCATAATTTAATCCACATTTTCTTAGGTGTTCTGATATGGTTGACTTAGTTTCGTATTCTTCCATTGTGTTTAGTTGCCTGTTACTATTTCCAATATAGTCCTCACCACAGGTGAAATTGATTTTATAGATAACATTAGACTTATCGACTATCGTTGTCATTGATTTTAATTCTAGGTTTTGACTAAGCTTTCGCGTTGTATAAACAAATCTTACATTTTCCTTTATATAATTTATTCATAATTTGCTTTGTTATCGGCTTGGCATCCCCTTAACTGATGACAAAAAAAGTCCAAAATGCCTTAAGCCTTTGGATTTATTCGCTGATCATGCTATGTCATGCGCGGAACGCTTTTTTGCAACTTCTAAATGTGCTTTGTCTCTTGTGCTTAAAAGTCTAACCTCACTGAGTCTCGTACTCGTCCTGGGGACATCTTTTGGCCATGCTGGTCTCCTGGCCGACCAGCCGCCCTAGACATGATTGTAATTAGTTGACTGCAGCCTTCGACTGTTTCTCTTTTGGGTACTAATGGTGGTTATGCTCTGGAAGTTTCAGATAACCGAAGGTTTACTAAATACGCACACTCATGTTCAACTGCTGGTATATCCTTCATGCCACTATCAGTGAAAGCTCTAGGAAGATGGTCACAAATTGCTATCAAAGTATTCTCCAAGATGTCTTTTATGTCTTCGGACAGAAGTGCCTTTTGCCATCTGAATACGATTTTTACATATTTTTTCTAGCAATTGTCTGTAATTTTAGGGAAATGCTGCAATTCTATTATCAAGATATGGTAGTTAGGGTTCAAGCAATTCATGTCTAATCTGTGACATCTGAAACACAAATTCAATAGTGGTATTCACAGCATCTCAATCGTTGTACAAGTCTATCCCCAAAAATATAATCATTTTAATGTTACCACCTCAGCTTATAAAAGAAAAATTAAAGACTTTAAAAGAAATGTACAAATGTATTTGAAACCAAGAAAATTCAACTATTTAAATTACCAAAGAATTCAATCAATTCCAACAACCAAGCTTAGTCATTGAAACAGAAAATCTATTATTAAAAACTTAATAAGTGGTTAGCACGTTATTTGTACAGTGATTTTATATACAGAGGATTTTAAAAATTAAAATATTAAATATTAATTTTAAATGTATTTATTTTCGTTCTTTTTAAAAAAATTAAATTTGGTGATTTTTAAATATTCTATTTTGTAATGTTAATTTTGTCAAATTGTTTATATATTTGATTTTAGATGAAAGTGTTCTTTAGAAATCAATTTCAACGCATTGTAATATGATGCATTCAAAAGCTAAATGCGCTGCATTGAATAACGAATGCCGAGAGAAAGCATGGGGGACAAAAATCCTAAACCATAAAGAATTGTTCAAACTAGTTTTGTCATCTGAAAACCTAGAATCTTAAAAAGTAGTCCCCCTAAAATCTCACTACCAATCATTACCAATATATAAAACCAATAAAGCCTGTTAGCATAAGATAGATCCTTCATTTTAGAAATCCATTCCAACACATTGTAAAATGGCTCAATTACAAAGCCAAGAGAAAATATGCTTCCGTTGCTAATCTCGGAAATTTTTCTTGGAGAAAGAAAAGGAATGATTGAATAGTATACAGAAGAACAGCGCAATATAACATGTAGGACGAGTACCTTTTTAGCAAGAAGAGTTTCTATGATTGACAATGATAAAAATGCTATAGGTCTGACTGCAAGCATAAAGGAAATACCTTTTTCGTCAGTCATACTTCTGATTAGCATATGCAGCAAAAGACATGTCTCTTAAGACATCATTAACCATGAATAAATGGAGAAATTCCAGGCATAAATGCTTATGGATTTTTCATATATTTGAGAATTATTGTTTTTTCAACCGTTTCAACTTTCTCAGATTTTGAGGTTACCTTGAAGAAGAAGAAGAAGAATATCTTTATTCCGCAGTTTTAATTTCAACAAAATTGCTGTTTGCTGTACCAAACACGTCAAAAAAATAAAAATTTACAAATTAATAAAAATATAGACAAAAATAGCTATTTACAAATTAATATTTCAATTATATAATACTATTCAGTCATCTTAGCTCTTATGCCAAGGTTAGTAAAATTTGAACTTTGGAAAATCTCAAATATTGAAGAATCGCCATCCCCTTTAGAAGAAACACGCTCACCACTAGAAACATCAAACACTAAATGCATGAACAGCGACAATGTTTCCGAAACAAATGCTCCAGAAAAAAGTGAAACAAACCAACGAAAGGTCAAACATATCAAAGAAACTTCGGATACATTGATAATTGGAACATCAATGTATCACAATTTGAGGGCAAATGAACTTGTGAAAGATCACGATGTCACGATTCATTCATATCCTGGAGCTACAATCGAGGAAATTTCAAACATAATTTATCAATACCCACAAAGGAACAATATAAAGGTGATGATCACTGCTGGAAGAAACGACGTCATGCAATCAAACAAGAATTTTACACCATTTTTCGAAAAATTGATTACTGCCACACGACATTCCTTTCGAAACGCAGAAATTACATTGGGCGAACTCGCACCATTTCCATATGTTAAAACGTTTAATAAAATGTCATCGGAACCCTAAATTCAAATTAAACCCTAAATTCAAATTGAAACTCAAATTTGTTTTCAAGTAAAATTATTACTCTTTACTTATATTTTCCTTATTTCGACATTCAAATCAAATGAGGATGCCTCGCTCTTACCAGTACAGTTTTACTTCAATACATCAACTATTCGCTATTCAAAAACAGCTTTAACTTTCTTAACCAGGCGCATTTGTATTATCATAATCGATTTAAAAAACTCATTTGTTATTTCTCTCATAATTTTCCTATTATTAGCAGTATATTGTATTGAGACTAATCCCGGTCCGATTTTAAATTTTGAATCATACATCAAAAAATTGAATACCGGCTCAGATGTTGTGAATTACGTACATTTAAATTTTCAGAATCTAAGTATTAAAAATTTCGAATATAGGGAATTCGTTTCAAATATTAAAAATGATTTAATTCTCGCAATTTCTGAAACTTGGCTAAAGATTGACGATCTAGATAGCACATGGTCTGTTAATGAAACTTAATAAAGAGAAAGGATAG
>CABFPE010000001.1:45316-56693 GCA_900660155.1 Hofstenia miamia
ATTCTAATGCCATGGTTGAAAGAAGTTTTTTACAGGCCAGAAATGTTTTAGCAAAATGCTGTCATTTTTTGGTTGCAAAGCTTAAATATTAAATTTTGTTATAAACAGTGCTCTATAGCACGTTTTAAGCTATATAAATACTGATTTTTGAAAGCAATACGCAAAATTTGTCAGGCAATCACTCAATCTTGAAACATTCGCGTAGCCTTTGTGTTTTCTATGCAGTTTCTTACCTATTTTAGGCTGATTTTATGTAACTTTCTAATTTTTCTATTCTTTGGTTTGCTAGACTAAAATTGGATATGGCAAAACAAGGTTAAGTTATCAATTGGTATTTTCAGTTTATTTTCCTTGCGATTAATTTCATGTCAGGTTCTTTATAATCCAATTCATAATTTTCTTATATTGGATGAAAAGTCGTGATTAATGTTGTTGTTGTTGCCATGTTTCAAATAAAATTAATCGCATCTGATTTAGCTTCCTGAAGAACAAGCTTTCTGTGTATTTGTCAAGGTCATGACCGACTACAATCTTCGTGAAATGTACAAACCGGGTTTTGATGAGCTTTATCTCAGATTTTTCCAGCTCGATAGACTAATTCAGGTATTTATTTCTTGTTCTAAAACTGAGGCAACTGTTACAACCACCCGTTTTATGTGAAAAGTATTCACTTGCTTGCCACATGCGTCTGATTTTACAGTTTCATAGAAATTGGAACGCAGCAAATGATAGTGAGCATTACTATTTTTTACGAATTTTAATCAGTTGTCTTATTTGAAATTTTTTGTCAAACAAATGCATTGTTTTTATTAATTTCATACACTTTGGTACAATAAATGTTGAAATACACAAAGTTACATAATATTCCTTATGTCCATAATATAATAAAATAAATCGCATAAATGGGACATGTACATATTGTCTCATATTTTATGTACATAATGGACATTTTTAGAACTTTTTGATTTAATGATTTTATTTTAGGAATACCTTCCACCACTTCATGCGCATTTCAAAGAGTTGGACATGCAGCCGCATATGTTCGCTTCCCAGTGGTTTCTGACTTTATTCACTGCGAAATTCCCCCTTTTCATGGTCTACAGGATTATTGACATTGTGCTCACAGAGGTGGCTAATTTTCTTTTGTATTTCCACAATTCTAACTCCCAAAGCCGAAGTTGTCATTTAAAGAATCTTAACACGTTCAATACCTAAAATTTTCATTTGCTCATGTCTATAATTGTTTATTTAATGTGCTAAATTAAACAATTGCTAATTCATATTTTAGACTCTAATTTTAGAGAACAAAGAAACATATTTGTATATTGTAATGCAAATAGGGCATGCAGAAATGAGCATGGGCCGAAAATCGAAGCCCAGTCGGGTCACGAATTTTTAGGCGCAGACTATTGAAATTAATGCAAATTTGACCGATCTTACGGCCATTTTATGATAGACAAAAGTTGTGTATGTTAGAAACTTAATAGAATATACACTTTGGAATTGAAAACTTTTATTGAGTTTTCAGCGAGTATTTGAAACTAGTGTAACATTTGAAAATGTAAATTTTAAATTATATAGCATTCAGTGTATTTGCTTTGACTTGCATGTACTGTATCATTAGGTCCTGCAGATCCATACCCATCACTTGGCCTACAATAAATGTTATTACAAATTAACATAAAGTAATTGAAAGATCTTTACTGCATTCCTCAAATTGAAAAAACGAATTAAATTTTGTGCATTGAAGGTTATGTATACCATGTTCAATTTGCTATGATGAACTTTTTCAGTGATTAATATTTTTTAAATTTTATTATTGTACACAAGGAATTCAACATATTAAGAGCTGTAATGCTTGTAATACTTAAGGTCTAAAGGTTGTATTTTGTGTACGGGTATATATAAAAGCAATGCGGGAAATTTTATTTAGCAATCCATTATTTTTAGAAACAGTATACCGTTTGGAATTTACATTTGTGTGTATTAACATTAAGATGGATGTTGAATAGTTGTTTCAATATACATAAATAAATATTGAATTCTGCTTTCATAATGTTAAAATAATAAATATTAACGAAGATCTTTAACAGTAAACATGTAATTTATAAACTTTATAATTTTAGTGAAGCACAACATGAATTTGTACTGTATGTGTATATACAGTAACCTCTCGCGAATCTGCGCACCCGTTTAAATGCGCACCTCCGTTTAATTGCGCATTTTTTCACGATTTTTTCTGGATTCAAGTTTTTAATCAAAATTTTAAGATTTCTCATATCATTCAAATGCTTGTTTTGTATAAATTTTTTAGCTCTTGAAAAGGCTCCAGTCATTCAAAAGAAAAAGCTTAGAACAAGTCAAGCTGCTGTTGCTTAAAGAAACATAATTTTAACTGTCAGTGCTACTCAACATATCTGAACAATATAAAAAGAAAAACATGATAGTAGTGATAAAGAAAAAGGCTTTTAAAGCAAGAAATTGACTACCAATCAAAATAAACATGACATCTAAGTATTTCTGTCCTTTTTACTAAACATGTCATTGATAGTAAGCTGCCGTTTTTTCTTTTGTTTGGAATCCTCTTCCATGGCACTTGCTTTGCAAAGCAAGCGTTGAAAATGTTCACAAGTCGTTTTTAATTCATCATAATATTTTCCAGCACCAGACACAGCCTTTGATGAAGACAACTGAGAATTAAAATTGATTGTTTTTAACAGCATTGATTTCAGGCCTTCATACTCCACTAGATCCTCCCCATCTTCAGAATCTTCTTCGTGTACTTCCTCGTCCTGTGGCAATGCCGATGTTCCAGGCATGCTTATATCTTTGATATCATTGTTTACATCGTTGACCTCTTCCAAAATACTTTGAGTATACTCGCTAGACTCTTTATCATCAATTGTAACAAAATCCTGAATATCTTGGTCAATTATTTCAATGTCAAGACTTGAAAGCCTGACAATCAGTTCTTCAAATGAAAGAGAATCATCACTCCCTGTAGTTAGGTCAATTTTCCAGTCAGCTTTAGTAAAAGCATTCCTGATCGTTTCTTCTGATATCAATTTCCACGCATTGTTGGAAATATTGGCAGCGTCCAGAAGGGTTGCCGGCATTCCGTGGTCAATTCCAGCTGACCCTCTTGCTTTTCCTTTTGCTTGCTCTTTCAACGCCAATTTGATTTCAGTATCAAGTTCATAGAAATCTAAGAATTTTTTTAAATACATAAATTTGTATCTCTTCTTCACAGCAGCAATGATGCCGAGGTCGCAGGGTTGCTTCCAACTCGTTACATTAGCTGGCAAAAACCATGTTTTCTTCCTTATTTCTGGTAAGACCACTTCGTCAAACCATTTTGAACATGCCGGTTTGTCCATCCATGCTCTGTTCTGATTGATATACACTAAGGGCCATTTTCTACCCTTAATACATGCAGGTGTCTTAGGTTTCCCAATCATACACAAGGGAATCTTGTGTGTGCCAGTTGCATTGGCACACACCACTAAAGTTACTCTTTCTTTTGCCTTTTTCCTTCCTCTTGTAGTTTTAACATCTTCGTCAGGAAGCAGAACGGTATACTTTGGTAGCACACGAAAGAAGAGCCCAGTTTCGTCCATATTGTAAATATTTTCTGGGTCATATTTGGAGATTTCATCATATAATAACTGGAGTGAAGCTAAAGTGCTTGGGTCGTTTTGGTCAACATCACCCCCTTCTCCATGGAGTACCATTTGCTGCAAACCTTTCCTTTTCTTGAATCTGTCAAACCAGCTCCATGATGCTTTAAAATCTGTATATGATAGTTTCTCAGCAATTTCTTTCGCTTTAGTAATAACTAATACTGGGGACACAGGAAGTTTGGCAACCCGCAAAACCTCAATCAAACTGTATAGCTTTTCTTCCAGATCTAGATATTGAGCTTTTGTTGACCTAGAAATAGAGTTCTGAAGCTGATCAGACAATTGCTCAGAATGGGACTTAATTGTTTCTCTGTTGCTCCAAATATACCGAATTGCTGACTCACTGACATCATACTTTCTTCCCAAACTTCTCTTGCTTGGAGGCTTCGCTTGCGATAACTCCTCAATAATTTCCAACTTTCGCTTCACAGTTAATTTCGCTTTACCTTTGCCTGACATAATCAGTTAACTTTAAACCGCTATTATATTTATTTAAAACTAACTCAAATGACTTACAATTATGATAACTGCACCACTAAATAAATAAACAATGATTAGTGCAATCAAATTTAGATCTACAATGACATGGAAAGTCCCTAAAGCAAATAAACAAACAAACAATATGGCCTCCGCGAATCTGCACACCTCCGTTTAATTGCGCACTTTTGCCGTGGATTCAATATGCGCAGATTCGCGAGAGGTGACTGTATTCAATGTTAATATGAACATTTTTAAGCTTTTGTTTACTGCTAAAAAAATTATACGTTCATACAATAATTATTGTGAGCGTAAAACACAATTTAATTAACATATAAATTATGGAGTTTCCTTGGTACCTTTGCGTAGCCTCTCTCCCCCACACTCACATAACTTCAAAAATATGCTAGTTTATCAATATAATAATTATAGAACTTACTCGCACCCAAAACCATGGACAACTCTTCTTTTACCGGACCCTTTCCTACCATTTCAGTATCATTTTTAAACCAGATATCGCAGATTGTTTAACAGTTAGCGACGGTTTGGGGTACTTTTCGTACCCCAGAGCTTTTAATTCTTCAACAGTTTGGAAAGATTTACATGAAACTTATTGATATTGATTGACTTTTCATGAAAATCATAGAAATACTATATTTTAAAGTTTCAACATAATTTGAGCACAAAGACCTGAAATATTGTTGTATACTACGTAGAGACAGTTTGGGGTACTTTTTGTACCCCAGACATTCTGACTAAATAAATTGACTCTTCCATCTTAAAAAATGTAGTGTGCTACACAATATTTTATAGTTAAATTATATAAACAGATAGCCTTGTCTAAGAATGTATTCTAGAATGACTGACTTCACAGCCCTCTATATAGTAGGCCTTGATAATCAACAAATATTGTCAACAAAATTGAAACCTTTTTGAAGACAGATGCAAAGCCTAATGGTAGATCCCTTTTCAATGGTAATGCTAATCATGTAATATCTAAACCCACATTTTATCTACTGATGCTCCAAAATGAATAAAAATATTGGAATATTCTTTTGCAAAAAACACCTTTCAAAAGTTGTTGTAGACGGATATTCAACAATAATACGACCTTTTTGAAAAAGAAGTAGGCCTAGCATTTTTGCATTTTACGATAAAATATTTGATATTACGAAATTGATACATGTATATCAGATAGAATGGAATTAATGAGAAAATTTAGCATGAAGGTTCTTCTTTGCAATTATGGATAGGATGTGGACTGGACTGTTTTTCATTTCAGTGGCTAGATCCGGCAAAATAATGCTCAAATAACTAGATACGATTAATATAATGAGGTAAGGATTTAAAACAAAGTTATTGGTAGGTATAATCATTAAATTTAGCATTCCACTGCAAAGTGTACATTGGGGGAAATTTTTGTATAGAGGGTAGAGAATTTTTTTTATAGATCCTTAAGGCCATAGTCGTTTGCATACTCATTTGTATAAAACATTATGTAGGAGGTTTCGAAAAATAAATTCAAAAGTATGATTTCATTCCTTCATAGCATCCAAGAACGACTAGAGTTTGCCACCATTATCAGAACCATGACATATGAAAACAGGCAATACTTTTACCTTTACAATTAGTACTCAAACGATTTTTAGCAAAAAGTTAGGATTCTAAAGTGTCTTCATGACTTGTTAATGGAGCTTTATAGTTTTTTATGATTTGATTCCAGGAGGATTGGTTAAAGAATAAATCTGTATTTATTAATAAATTTGTATTTTAAATTACTTAGAAAATTCAAGAAAATCCTTAAAATTTTCTATACCCAAGCTGTAGAGGTAAAGGCTCGCTGTTTTTAGCCTGACCCAAACCCACAGCTCACGTACTGTCTCAAAATTGGTCTGGACCAGTTCGGCAGACGTGTCCAACTTGGCTTAATTGCCAAACCTAGGCACGCAATTTTTAGTTAAATAGTCCGTATTTTACTAAAAACAATCAAAGCTGTTAACAAAAAAATTATATTGAAATACAATAAAATCCATATTAATTACAAGTCTTATTGAACACAATCCGTAAAACTCATAATATAGATGGAAATTATTTAAAATATATTCTTTTGCAAAAGTAGCCAAAGCCTTTTGGCCCTCACTTCAACCAGTAGTTCATGAATTTCTGGCCAAGTCCCCTCCACATCCCACAATAATGATTTTTTCGCCTCGGTCCTGCCCGTGGCCCAATAGGGACTGGTAGGCCCGCAACATACGTGTTACAATTAGGCCTGCTTACACCATTGCTCATTCCTACGAAATATTGCGTAGGGTGTAAGTGAGTCACTTATGATGACGAAGTATTGCTGGACAGGGTCGGTTTCTTGTAATGCATAAGAAAGCTGAATATCAGATTATGCTTCATTTGATCAAATGAGAAACTGTTTTGTGTAACTCGCATCTTTGTAAAACTTGTTTAAGCAATAAACTATTTGTATTATTCAATAATATCTGTGGGGTACAAAAAGTACCCCAAACCGTGTCCACGTAGTAAAAAAGTAAACCGCTTCTAACTGTTAAATGCATGGATTTTGGTGTTTTTATCAATTTTATGGACCAGTCCTTACCCAAAGTCACAAACCCACTTTTCCTAAACCTAAAACCTAAATTTGGATTATTTTATAGAGCTAAACGCTAAGCCAAAGAGAAAAACCATAAAAACCTAATGATTTAATACCAGATTTGGAAACAAGGACCTAAAATGCTATACATATGTTGTTGAGATGAAATGTGGTCCACTCAAACGCAATTAAAATTTTGGGGGAATGAGGGTGTCCACTCCTTTTCCATACAATCTTTAGAACTTTAGTAAAACCCTAGTGGTTTCCCCTGGGGGCTACATAGAACAGCAATAGAGTTATTTATTGGTGCAATATCATTAAAATCTAGCCAAAATTAAAAAATTTTCCATTTCTCTTTTGGAATCATGTTTCATTTTTTAATAATCGTAGGCTTAGCACAGGAGCTACTTATATATATATATATATATATATGTATATATAGCAGAGGCATACGCAAGATATTCATACGGAGGCATTTTAGTCATGATTAGATGAGTGATCAAATG
Source organism: Hofstenia miamia (assembly GCA_900660155.1). Classification (NCBI taxonomy): domain Eukaryota; kingdom Metazoa; phylum Xenacoelomorpha; order Acoela; family Hofsteniidae; genus Hofstenia; species Hofstenia miamia. Next base: position 52,579 of record CABFPE010000001.1, read on the forward strand.
TAGAGCAAAGCCTTGCAAAAATTTGTGAAAATTGACTCTAAGCATGCATTTCACTACTTTAGTTTTTAAATTTAGTTTCAATATTGTCCCGAAAATAATTTTGAATTACCCAAGCAAAATCAATTTTAAAAACCTGACGAGGGACATTCAAGCATGTCCTCCCTTGCGTACGCCACTGATATATAAGTTTCTTAAAATGATCAATCTTACAACATTTTCTTTTGCATTTTACTCGTTTTCTTTAGCCCTTCTGAATAAAACCTGTACTTGTACTCGCTGGTAGGAATCTTACAAACGGTTACACACATGAAGTATCCATGACCGCACATACTAATATGCATTGACTAGTTTACAAACACTGTAAATGGGCGCATTTTTTTCAACCCAGGCCAAGTCTAGCCTTGTTTTCATAAAGGGAAATTTTGCAAACTGGGTTTGAGGAAGTAGAGTTGAGATCATAGATAAGGTCTACTAAGCTAAATAAGGGAAGGCAGAAAAAATTTCAATTTTTGTATGCAAGATTTTATTGTCTATCCGATCATAACATATAAAAAATAATGCATTTTATTGTATACACGGCAAAAAAATTAGATTTCCTGCCGTCCCTAAGTGGTAATAAAACTCTTTGGTGTCCAAAAATAGAAATAAATTTTATTTTCAACAAATTTGAGGCCCAAGTTTGAAATATGGAGCATTTTGGGATCCCAAATACCAAAATGAAAATGTGCTCACATAAATATTAGAAAAAAATTGGGGCTCGAAATTAGAAAGCATATTTTTAATAAACAATTTTAGACAATTTTGGTGGCCCAATAGTTTCGCAGGTAGAAAATATTTAGCAAAAAGTATCGAGTATACCAAAACGGTTACCAAATGTCTAATACATACAATTGGGGTGTAGGAGTTTTAGCCTTTAGCCCCATTGTAACATCTCGCACTGGACCCCTAATTGTCAAGTGAAGCTTCTGGCTGTGCAACAAGCACAACACCAAACAACACAACAAATTTATAAATTTTCATAGCACTTATAAATTTCGTAATCTTGCTTAAGTATAATTATTATGCATTTATATGAGTACAAAAGAAATACCAGAATATTTGTGTTTTCCACAAAAAGCTTCATTACTCTTTTCTACACCAATTATTTCACAAAAAATATTTATAGCAGCGTTTGAAATTCTAAAATAAAACGTCCTATAAGTACCCAAGCAGCATTTATTGTTACATGTCTCATTAAGGAAGGAAAAGATTTGGAAAATAATTTTAAAATATTTAAAAATACATATTTCAAAAATACAGCTAACTACGAAACTGATTTAATATGAATATTCTGATATCAACATTGTTATATCTTCATGAAATTACCACTTTATATTATTTGAAATTTTCTAATTTTGCAATAATATATTACTTGATAAGGCGCTTTCAACTCATTGCCTAATATAGAGATTCATGCACGCTTTTGGAAACAACTATCTTTCAATATTTATTGGAATAATATACACAAATTTTCTATAATTTTTTTTGTAAAACATAAACTAAGAATATTAACATGACTTCTCACATCATCACAATTTTCCACAATACTCAATGATTTAGTTGCAATAGAATTTTTTCATACATCCATGAAATGAATTTTGCTATGTACATACATCTGCTTTGTTTGACAATCGGATAATATTTCCGTTTCCCTGTAGATATAAGGTTATGAATGCTATCAGTTGTGATGTTTACAAAATTAATGACAAAACAAATTAAAGCATTGGAAATTTGTATATTTTCATATTTCTAATAAAATAATCTAATAAATCCACACTTCAATTTAAAAGGTTCAATTGCTAGGTCTACTAAAATGATTTAACTCCTCACACCTTATTTGAATTTGCATTTCCCTATAATTAATCAGTTGCTGGGAATGACTTGTATTAGATAACATCTTAAGAGATATAAAATAAATCTGCAAATTATTGTAGATTTACAACTGTATAATAAGATACATTGTAATTAATATTAGAAATCGTTGTTTCATTCCATTGATATTATTTATTTATCTATTTATTTATCTATTTATTCATTTATTTATTTATTTTTTTATTAAAACTTAGCTGTACAACACTGACAGACTGTGAATTCCTTCATAAGTTTACACCTCTTTGATACAAAGCAGCACACACATTACAGGAGCTGCAATTTGCAATGTGCATTATAGGAATAAAAAGTTATAAGTTATAAGAATTGGTAAGCCTCCTTTACGTCTTTTCAGGTAGAAGACTGGGTGTGGACAAGTTAATCAAGATTATCAACACCACCATTGAACTTATTGAATCATCAATATTTATGTTTTTTTATATTTTTAGAGTAAAGATTATTTGATATAATATAATACAAAGAAGATAACCCAATAAATTTACTAGTATGCCATCAATACCTAAGCTCTTTTGGTTCAAAGGGTTTCATTTCCTATAGGAGAGCACGACCTACACATGAGATACAGGAAATCCAACCCCTTTCCCCTCCAGGTAGGATCTAGTCACCAGTTGAAATTCAAGTATTAGAGAGAATGCAATCAAAAAGTTTTACTAAATCAATTGCATATAATGTTGCCCTATATGCATATCAAAAATCAAATAACAGTAAATACACTAATTAATACTGGTTTACATGGCAAGACCAAAATGTTTAAAAAGTCCTAATTTAGCATAATCCATCAAATAAGCTGCTGAGCACTAAGATCAAAGGAAGAGAGAAAAAGAAAGAGATGATTAAAAATAATTTAGCAACTTAGATGATGAATTATGCTAACTAAGATTTATAAATTACATACAAAATTATGAAAGTAAGTGCTTGTTGATAAACCAATTTGACAAAACGTTTAGGGCGAAGTTGCTTGTTATTTTTAGCAAATCAGGCAGAAGTGTCTAGTTAATTCAAAAATTCAAATTGACATTTACTAATTTGATTTAGAGTATAAATAGGATTAAAGAATTGGAACAATTGTTGATCTATATTTTTTCGGAAATCTTAATTTGCTCTATTATCTGGTTTAATTAATTACTACAAATGTCAAGCTAAATGGTTTGTGTTGAGTAGTGCTCAGTATCACATGACGGGAACGATTCTATGTTGTTCGCCCCTGATCACGACTAGGAGTTTTTGATTACCTATTTAGCTGACTATCGATTGAATTCAAGCATGTATCTGATGACAAATTCGAGAAACGGCTAGTTAGCCAAACATAAGATATATATTAACTCTTTTTCTAGATCCAAATTGTTGACTATAAAGTGATCAATAATGAGACCATTTGTTATATTAATTATCTTACATGTAGGTTAGGAAGGTACTATGTATTTAGTAAGATATTTTAATGCCAATATATTTTCGGTAATTGCAATATATTAATTAATCTAACATGCTAATGAAGCAGCTCATGTCAAGTCAGTTTGCATGAAACTTGTTTATTGAAATGAAAGCACAACAACACACAACACAAAGAGAGTTTAAGTCGAGTTGTGTCTGATCTTTAGTAAGCACCGTCGTAGGTTAGGGTACACATAATTAACTTCTTTGAGCTGAGTGCTGGAACTACTTCGGAGAACTCGGATTGCTGAATCTGTTGCTGACAAGGAGAGTAGCGTCGGGCGGATGCCCACCCATTTGGAGTAATGCGGAGCTACTTCACTTAAATAGTGGTAATTAATGTATCTGTTAATCACAGTTATCGGAAACATATTAATAAACTGCTAAGCAGTCAAGGAAAGTTAGATCCCTGCCCGTCGAATCACCATAGAACCAAAGAAGTAGATTTGGATAAAGTAAATTACTTACATCATCACCAAGCAACAAAAGGTCACTTTAAAATATTAACTAAGAACAAACATACCAAGATCACTGAAGCATTATTAATAAAACAACAACGTAAAAAACTTTTAAATAGACAATTAAACCATGCTAGCATTCTTAAACTTTTCTAAACTTTCCCTCTATAATCTATATGCACTGATGAAGCTATACGTATGTAGCGAAACATGTTTGCGGAATAAATCTTTCTTAATATGCTAAGTCTTAGCGAAATATCATTTAAATATATATATATATATATATATATATATATA
>CABFPE010000001.1:56890-102843 GCA_900660155.1 Hofstenia miamia
ATATATATATATATATATATATTAATGTGGATTTTTCAAAATGCTCTACATGGCATTTGACATCTGTAACACCCCATTCACGTTTAGCAATATGTAATGATAGTGCTCCTAAATAGTAAACAGAAATTATAACACGGAATAACAGCTTAAATTGACAACATTTTAGTAGCAACCACCATTGTTGTTAAACACTGTGATGAACCTAGCCAAGTGCTAAATCTACTTCATCAAACCTGTCCTCCACATCAACAGTAAGAAATGCACTTTTTCTCAAAACACAGTAATATTCTTTGGATGCCCTACAATGAAAGGAAATATCACAATTAATGATAATGTGAAACAAGTACTTAACAAAATTGCACCACCTAGAATTAAAACGATTTATAACACACCTTAGGATTCATTAACTACTATCATATGATTATCCCCAACCTAGCTGTGGAAACTCACAACATTTGAAATCACTTAAAAAGGAAACAAGACTTCCCATGGCAATCATGTCACCAAGAACTTGACAATCTAAAGAAAATTATGTAAAACATCGAATTGCTAAACTCACCAACTACTCATTATCACTATATCTTAGATGCTGCGACATTGAGCCAAATACAAAGTGGCCAAGAGATGCCAATACAATTCTTCTCACACAAATTTTGCCCCTTGGAGCAGCAAAACTTGAGTTTCTAAAAAGTTCCATCTCCTCTTATAGAAAATTTTTTTAATGTTTGTACAGACAGCAGCCTCTATTCAAAAAATATTCTGGAGACTGAAGTACAATAATCACTCACTGGATAGAATGACTTCTCATTGACAATCAAACATAAAAAAGGACACTGTAATTACAACTCTGATCTTTTGACAGCTCTACCACAATACCAACGAAAACTAAGAAAAAGGAGGTGAAAAGAAACATCTCAAATTCATACCTTGTTGTCATGATGAAGAACTACCTGAAATCAGCACAGATGAAGAAGGCAAACCAATATATCAGTTAAAAAATTTCAAGCGTGTACAAAAAGAAAACAATGAATACTATGAAACACCAAGTCTTGATTACATCAACAAAGACTCTTATACTGATGAATATGAAATCAAAACCACACCAATCATATATGAAGAGTTGATGCACCCTGATCTACACATAGAATACCTTCACAGCACTACTCACACAACCTTTAGTGCAACCTCTCACTGAAAGATGTCTATAAGCTACTAAAAAAATGAAAGTATGCCAAACTCTTGCACCCATCAACATTTATTTACTCATAATATACTATCTGAAAGAATTTGATAAAAATCATCCTAAAATGGTATAACACATAACCTTAATACTGATCCAAGTTCAAGCTATAAATACTACAGTTTCAATTACATATATCTTAATTCTAATGAAAATCTTCTTCCTTCTACATCAAAACACCATCCAATGAATCCAATTTTTTCCTAAACACTGTGTTACAAACTTAGCATTCATTGATGAAATAACTCATCATCATCTACCACAATACTGCCTCATTACAGAAGAAATGATCACCACAGACATACTACTCCAGTCCTATTCGTATGAAATACTAAATCCTGTTCACATCCTGCATGGATATATCCAATATCCACTGTTGCTTTACCTTCAGTCTTACACAATCAACTCTTGGCAATATCAAAAATTGATGGCTTGAGTTAAAACAGAGAAATAAAATAATAAACAGTGGCCAACATTCAACATTGAAATTCTACTCTCTGCCTATTCATGCTCCCAATTTGAAATATCATTCTATTCAATCCAATGAAAAATGTAAATTGGCTACTCCTTACAAACAACCTTACATGTCTCACCTCTCAAATGAGGCTTAAGAGACATTGCCACCACTATATATATATATATATATATATGCAACATCCTATAAAAGATGACAAGTGTAAAAGTGACATTGTTTTTGCTTTCTTCTTCATTTTAACTTGTTCTATATTAAATTTTAATTCTCCCACATCTCATTACTAAAACTTACATCACTTGTCCAGCTTGCAAAAAATTAATAGCATTTGTTAATGGAAGGGATACCCAGGAATGTCACTGGTAGTTAAGTGAACTATTTTTGATGTTAAACCTAAAACAGCCTCTTTTACTGCAAACAATCTTTTGGAAATTCAATGAGAGCAGGCTCATAAACACGTTTAACCATAGCTGTGTGCTGTGTGCCACTAAAATAGTCTAAAACTATACTGACTTTCAAATTTCTTATATAGATGGAATAAATTAACTGCTCTTAGTAATGTAAAGTGGTGAAATGCTGGTGATTTGGATGCAACTATGTATGTATTTTAATAGTGAACACAAATAGTGTCAACACAAATCAATTGAGAAAAATATCTGTTTTATGATGTTTTGAAGAGGACATTTCCCTTGGTGGAGGACCTGATTTCAGAACTAAAATTTATAAACCACACTTTTGCCATTATAATAATTTTAAAACCAGTAGAGTTATTTATAGAAAATTTCCTCATTGTAGTGAATCTCAATGAATAATTGTTTGATCAAATTAATTTCAACAGTCAAATCAATGTTAATTTTAAATATAATGTTAATTGGGGCCTTTGATACTATATTTATGCATTGCTTAAACCAAAAACCCAAACACTAATATCTAAAATTCACAACATTTCACCATGAAATTTCCAGATTATGAAAGGGAAAATGGAAATCATTTTGAAATAGAAATTTAATGGAAATCTATGGAACTGCAATTTCAAGAAAAAACATACTCAACCCTATAGAAAATGTTCAAAACGCATTTAATTTATGTATATATACATAAACAACAGTAACAAAATGCATTAAAATAACCAAAATTAAATTAAATCATACAACAACAAAAATTGGTTAATGTCAAATTATATTGTTTAAATAATTGCATCAGTACAATGATAAAGCTAATACAATTCTAGCTTCCATGTATAAATAAGAAAATTTTAACCAATGATTTCAGATATTTTAAGTACTGTTTCATTTATGACAACTGATATTTTTTTCTAATTGCAGTGAAAATTAAGACTGAGATTGAAATAAAAAGTTATCCTGCCTTGTGCCAATTTGTGTTTGTTTTTTCTTGTCCAGATTTATCTGGATTAACTTGCATTTCATGGAGGCCATAACTTCTCATATATTTCATATAAAATTTCTTTAGCAGGCGTATGTCATCAGTAAGTCCACTAGCAATCATCTTCAACTGGACACAATCCACAAAGCTTTAACCAACAATATCCTCTCATTAACTAGCTTATGAACAGTAATTAATGGAATGACACAGTGTAGTGCAATTTTGTTGAACTAAAATAAAATGTTGTATTCCAATATTTCCTCAAGCAGCACATATATGAAAAATTTGTTTGACAGTGCCAATCCAAATTCACCCATTTATAAAGAAAACAAAATATGTATTGAAAGCAATTTAAAAATGTGTTTAAAGACATAATTTTATCTCTGAACTAACATAAAATGCTAAGATTTCAATTGCTTAACCCTACAAGCCCACATGGTCATAGCTATAATTTTTTTATAGAGGGGGCTCAAAAAGCAGCCAATAATTAAAACAGTCAAGAGCACTTAAGATATTTTCAATTTTCTTAACAAACAAGAGATAAAGCTTATACTTTCACAATTTAATGCTTCCCTTTTCTTAACAAAATAGTTCAGGAACATGCAAATGAACAGTTTTTTCTATTTTGTGCTGGTAATATATATGTATAATAATGTAGTTTCTTTTTAGTGACTTTACTCATAAAAAGTATTTTCTATTAAAAAAGATTCCTGTTCATATTTTTTATTTCATAAGGAGAAAACTACCCCCGCCTTTGGCCATGGCCCTGCTAGCTCCGGGCTTGTAGGGTACTTAGAAACCCATGGTGAGGCACATAGTTAATTTTAACAATTAACAAAAATTGTGAAGCACAATGCACCTAATCCGGGGCGAGTAGGGCTAAGGAACATCTAAATTTATTGTTGTTAAAACTATGAAGACACAAATATTTCACAAACTAATTGGCGGAATGGTACCCACGTCGACAGCAAGCTAACATAAAACGTGTCCCTGTAAAACAGTAACATAATCAACAATCAACCACTTGTGAAGTAGTTCTAAACCTCTTTGCATCTTTTGCCGAAAAGATTTACAGGTTACTGCTTAGGGGAGTCAATTTCAAAATCGAACCCAATGAATGAAGATATTGATACATTATTGATGCTACAGTACTGCTAAAATTAATGAAGAATATACTGTTGACGCATTCAGGGTTTTAGTTTTCAATCTCGAATATTGATTTTATGTGGATTTAACTGGATCTCAATTTTGTCTATCCTGATGATTATCCTGTCAGGACTCAGCCATAGTGCAAAAACTTTTTGTGCATTTATAAAGTTTCTTAATATTTAAAGACAGCGCAGCGAATATAATTATCTACAGAATATTTGTGACGCATATGAGTTTATTGTATGATTTCTTCAATATATTATAGCCATAAATATATGACCTTAAATTATTTAATATTAACCAGATTTTGAACAGACTGCAATGAAATTAACTGAACTAATTACTAAATATGAAATTGAAGTAACCTTGGCGGGGCCAGGCTTAAAAGCATTACAAAATTGTATTATGTGTGCCATAGCATTTCAACCAAACCAATTATTCCAATTCTGTTCACATATTATAGTTAATTTGACAAACTATTAATAGGTTTCTACGGGACCACACAACCCCATATGATTTATTGATCTCTGTCTCATGGGACTGTGACTAAATATTTCCATGGACTGGAACTGGGACAAAAATGAAGAAGATTTAAGTACGAATTTCAGAATATTACCCATTATTTTTGAAATTTTGATCAATATTGAAGCTATGCTGTTGTACCAATGGGTCCATCAGACCAGAAAATTTCATGGGATTGATATGGGTCCAAATATAATAAGACTAAATTTTATTTACACCAGAAAAGTATGGTTCCATAGAAACTAGCCATTAGCTCGAAGTGTTATGAAAAGACGTGAGCATTAATGGAAAAATATGGAAATGTTTTTAAAATAGTTGTGGACATGGAATCGAAATGGAAGTGAATAGCATTTCCATATGCAAACTTTACATTTCGCGAATCAAATTCACAGAAACATAAAAGCCGCATTAAATCAAAAATGACTTTGCATTCTCAAAACCATTCCCGAATTAATGAAAATGCAATGTTCCAGCTTGGCGTTTTTTCTGACTCATGAACAAATTTATATGGATGTCTACTCTATCTAGTACCTAGAATAGAAAATGCATGTAATATAATCCGTTCAAAACTTTTGTTATTTCTATAGTGTTGTCTATTTTTGTGCACTAAAAAATAATGGTATTTGAAAAATATAATAGCGGCATTAGAATGAAAATTTTTTAATGAAAAATATGTTATCTGGTTCACTTGAAATTTTATTTTGGGATATGCACTTAGTGAAAGCATTTATTTTTCTATGTCTTTTCAAATAATTAAAAAATAAGTAATTTTTATTAATAAATACACATCTTTATAATGTGTAGTTTCCAAAATTAATATTAATTTGCAATACTTAGATTGAGCGAGATAACCCATTTTCATTCTAATATGCAGCGAAATAGAGAATGAATTATTTCCCAAATCGTCTCAAAGTACGCCTGTAAAAAATTCGCATTGCTAAAGATAGCCTACTACAGTGCCGTGTGATACATATGAAATTCAATGTGATCATTCAAAAACACTAAGCAGCTTGCAGAGTAATTAAAAGGCAAATACGTAGAAATAGCAAAGAATTTACCCCTTAATAGCCTTGGTGTACGATATAAAAGAAAATTTTTATACAATCATGAAATAAAAAAATTTACAAAATGTTTGGAAATTCTAAAAATTCAGAAAGAACCATTATTTCCAAAAAAATCGCAAAAATTCAATAAATTCTAAAATATTTGAATTTGAAAAACAATCGTATCCCAAGTTTGAACTATGCTAGGATTGCTAAAATGAAATCAATTCATTCCTTTCTTAAACATGATTTCGTTCAAGCAAATTAGCATTTAATTTTGCAAAACAGGTCTTGAGCATTTTTAGCCTATGCTTATGCCGATATTATTGAGCCTTTCTGCAAAAATTCCCACAAGAATCAAAGAAAGCCAAAATTTCACACCACACAACATGTCTTGTGGTGTGGGGATACCAATCCCACAGGAAGCCTGCCCCTTCCCTTTTTGCCCTAGACGCGTGCATGTTTTGCTTAATGATTAATTCAGAACGGTTAAAATTTCAAACAAAAATGTGCAATCTATTTTAATCATTTTGCACAACTTAGATCCATTGTTGATGAAAAAGGCATCCCCATAAGCTCGATGCATGCATCAAGTGTGATACACCTAGTTCAATAAAGAAGTTACAGAGACTCGTTGCAAAGATTAATATCTATAGAGAATGTATGAAGTCATTTTCAGAAATTATAAGATCTTTTTCCAAAATGCAATGAGTAAAGCCTAAGGATTTCCAGTGGTCAGAGGAAATGGATAAATTTCTGAAATAAGGAAATTGTAATAAAATAATTATAATTGTATAACCCGATTTCAATGAAACGCTGTTTGTAGAGCAAATCACCAGGCCAGATTAATGTAAGCTTTGATATCCTTCATCGTCTCAGTTTGTTTCCTGAGTTCATCATTGTATTATTTTCAAAGTAGTTGACAATAAATTTGCTTATATTTCAATTATACAATTAGGCAGTCCACTTGATGATTTTGTTCCTTACTGCAAAATACTGATTTCTTCACCCTACACATCGTGATATCCTTAAGTAAAACATTTTGATCAATAATAAATAGGTTTTAGCAATTCTTTAATTTTAGGATCGCCCTAACTTTCATTCAAGTTCTATATATTTCATCGTGACTTAGGCCCATTGTGCATACTTTATTTTGACCTATGCTTTGCAAAATTGCATAGGAGTACTATGAACTCCTAAATACACTAAAGTTTGCTTTCTTCATTTGCAATTGCTATCATTACAGTTGATTTACAGAAAACTTTGTTGGCTTTCCAAAAGGACCTGCTATTTACACAGTACTGATAATAAACTTGTTCAGACTGTGGGGGTACAACAATGCTATCTGCAACAGATGTCAAGTCAAGCCTATCAGCACCTGAGGTAGAGCAAGTATGTTGTTTGGTAAGCAAGAACCTAAATGAATTAATTTTTAATTGAATTTTTCACAAATCTGTATACAATGACACGCTTATTTTTGGCTTGATCTGTTAGGAACATATATTTTTCCTTGTAGTAAAGAATATTGACAAAGTCATCTGAATATTTTTCATAGGCAGAAGTCCAATTGATTTTTTATAAGGCAGAAACAAAAATGCACACACCACACTTAGGCTTTTGTATTTGCAAGACAGTATTTTAGACTAATTTTTGACTGCATAGTAATATTTCAAGCTATGTTGTTTATGAATGTCTCCATATAGTTATAAGCATACATTACTAACAATGTGCAATTATTGCTGACGATGATAAATTTCTTAGTCATCATAGTGTTTAAATTAGTGATTGACATTATCTAGGGCAAAAATATGGGAGTAAAACACCCACCTCTCACACTTGCCCCTTGTGACAAAATTTAATCCGTCTAAATTTGGAATAAAATCAATTCTCTTAAATTGACATTGAACGACAAATATTAATTATTTGCAACTGCTTTAGCAGTTTGTATCTTAAATTTCTTGATATCAAGTTTAATATTATTAGTAAATGGCAGTTTCATAGAAATATTTGCCAAAGTTATCTAGCTAGATTTCTCTTGAAATTGATTATACTCGAGACGTAATGTAAGCTTAGAATCGACTTATTTGCTCATACTTCGTAACATTTACTTTCGCAAAACATATAATCGCTAACTAGTTCAGTGACCTTTAAAAATCTTATAAAACAATATATTGATTGCATTTGACAGAAATATAGCTTTTTCAAACTAAAATTTGATGGAAAAATGCTTCCAACTAAGTGAGATATCAACATGAAATTTCCACAACACCTGACACCAAAGCGTACATTCCAATTATAGTATTTTTGCGTTTTGTCAATTTGTCAAAGCCGGCATTATTTTGAAATCTGATATTGATGAGGAATATCTAAACATGACTTATTTTGCTTAATAGTTCAATAGAGTGGCTGCAAACAAAATGACATATAATTAGGGAAAGCACAAAGATATAATTCACTTGTAAATTTTTAATAATCTAGCTAAATAGTGCCCTTAAATATTTCTTGCCCCCTTTGATGCAAACCATGTCTCCGCCATCCTCGTTCATTAATATTACCCTCGCATCCAAATCAAATTTATTTCAAATTATAAATATTCTTGGTAAAAACATGTTTCTATTTCAATACAATATATTAGTGAATGCTATCGAAAGCGAAACATATGGTGCGCGTATATTTTCCAGTATCTTACTATATAAAATTTTCTGAATAACTAAATTTGAATACATCAAAAGTTTTGTTAAAGAATGTTATTGGTTGCTTACTGTATTGAATTAAAACTTCTTGTTTGTACGTGCTAATTCTGATAACTCATTGGCAACAAATTGAAGTGTTTATGTCCATATTTGCAAACGTCATAGTTGAACAGTAGAAGTATGGGTAAATGAGTATGTTAGTCTTTGTTCTAAGAGTAAGTAAATTATTTTCAAAGTTTACTAAATTCAAGTGCAATGACATTTTAATGAAAAGTTGCATGTACGCTAAATTCTACACCTCTAGCATAACCTGAAAAATTTCAAATGTTTATTTAATATCTGAATGTTTTCTCCGTAAACAAGCTGTGATTTTAACACCATTTTCATTCCTTAAAAACAATAAAAAACACTTTAAATATGATTTCACACGATTTCATGTTGGTCACAACTAAGTGTTATAGTTTCCAGCGAAGCACTAGTAATAATTTTGTGAAAATAAACTAAATAATTTCATCTATATAACATTAATTGCATAGTATTATTTGTTATTTCTCATTAAATGAGCATCGTAATGCTGACTAGAGATTATTGCGGTGCGGTAATACCGCGGTAGCGATTTACACAACGGCGGTGGTTAGCAGTAGAATTAAAACAACTTGCGGTAGCATAAATGTTATACAGATAACGTGTTTTGTCTTAAGATTTAAAATCTCTAAGTATTTCTCAAAAATCTCTTTCTGAAGCAAAACTATGAGATTTCACATAGAAAATATTAAAAGTAGTTTTTACATAATTCATTGAAAATTTGATACTGCTCTAATAAAATTGAATGAAATCACGAAATACCTAAAATATTGTCTTTAAACTTTTCTACGAATGATCCATAATCCGAAAAAAATTTCCAAAATATGAATATTTTTTACGAAGATCTAAATTGCCATTGTTGCGATATACCGCGGTGAAATTTTATTTATTGCGATGGTTTGCTGTAAAAAAACGAACATTATGGTGGTCAGTGGTGAAGTTTTTTTCTCTACAGTGACAGTAATTTTAAAAAACCTGTACCGTGCTAATCTCTAATACAGACTTAATTCGGTTTTAGAGTTAACACTCGAAGAACTAGTGCTGAAAAAACGACGATTATTTTGTCGAATTTAAAAAAAGCTATAAATGCCGATTAAATTTAAGGAAACGATTATTAGAGAAATGTGTTGGTTTGGTAACTATGTTTTTTCCTGTGTTTTTGGACATTTACATGAATATTCCACAGTAAATCAATATCAATGCATCAGTATCATTGGAGGATATCTTAATAAAATCCACGAAATTGGCAGTTAACCTAAATTTAGATTCCGCTAGACAGCTAAAATGAAATAGTTTTGCCTAATTTTCAGTACTTTCTAAGCCTAGATAGCATTTCAAAAAAATGATTTTGCTCAAACTCGCTATTGCTACGGTCTTTACATTACAAAATGCACTTTTCTTAAAAACCTCAAAGTCTCAAAATATTTGCATGCGTGACGACCGGTGCTAGATACTATTACACCTCATTTGGTTACGCAGAGATTTCGAATCGATTTTCTGTGATTAGTATGACTTGGAATATACATTTTTCAAGTTTAAATTCGAGTATTTTTCAAAAAAATACCATGGTTTTTCAAATTTTAGCATAATTTCGAGTCCTTAAAGTTAAAAAAAACATTAAATTTAATTGATAAAAAACTGAAATTTACAATCATTGATTATTTTTACTACAATGTAGAGGCCATGGATCAAGGAAAGATATTCAGGCGACCCTACATATAGAAATTTATGCCCTTGCTTAATTTAACTAGTTTTTAATTTTGCACTTATTAAGAACAGAACTTACCACAGAAGAAAATTTCGTTTTTGTCAAAGACAATTGAAAATAGTTTTTTGAAATGTATTCTACGTAATCTGTATTTTTACTGACTAGTTCTGTAAAATTTTTAATTAACAAAATTCTGCCTAAATTTACGTTTCTTTTTTATATGCCATTAAAAACTGCAGATACAAAACCAAAAGATGTACACTAAGTTATCTTAGTAAACGTTTGAAACCAATTTTGCATTTTTGTGGGTCTTTAAACTCTTATTGCAATTAAGAAAATGACATTTTATGTATACACCTCTAACACAATTGATTAAGGAAAATTTTAATCACAGTCGTACTAAGAACTAACTTATAATATACTTTGCCAAAATATTAATAGGCAGAATAATCACAATTCGGGGTATAGCTTCTAAAATTTTTTGAGAGGTGCCGTAAGTGTTTGCAATTGAATGGAAGTGGCATGCATTATAGCATTATAGTATTTTTTTGATCAATTTTAAAGGAATATTAAGTATATTGCTACATATTAATTAAATATCATTTCAAGGAAAACTAAAGTCTGGACATTGTTATATGAAATTAGAGGCTTTCCTCAAACCAATGTGAGTACATGTATTCTATGCTATCAACTGTACCGTTTACATTTTGTTACAAAATATTTCTTACCAAGAAAGTAGTTCATTTAATAATCAAAGAAATGCTTTCTTCAACTTCATTCACACAGCATTAACGAGTGATAATTCTTGGCATGGAGCTTCGTTTTAACAGACTACTATGAGAGACAGTGGCATTACTCATCATATGTAATTTAAATTATCAAACAGATAAATTATATTTTGCATCATGTGTTAGGAAATCTAAAAGATGATGAAAATTAATTATTCTTATTTTATGCACTTTGTTACGCTCATTTCAAAGCCTATGAAGATATAAGGCCTGCATATTTCAGTTTAAAAAATCTATTAGCTATGCGCTCAGAACCAATTTGCATGCATATGCATTTAGTGTTAACTAAGTGCCATCGCATCAACTTTATCAATAATCATTATAGTACATTTAATAAATTGTTCTATTAAGATTTTTTCCGAAATTTTTTAGAAACCTGCTTTAGAATTTCTAATGAAGATTCAGCAAATTATTTGTCTTGTTTTATGCATTTTGCTACGATCATTTCAAAGCACATCAAGAAATATATCATCTCCAATATTTCCTATTGAAGCAATCAGATGGAATCTTTCATCATTTGTCATTGGAGTGATTACAGGAACGTGCAATGTAGTTGCATTCACAGCTCTATGCATGATACCAAAATTTGTCTCTACAAACAATGAGAAATTCTTCTACATTTCGGGGGGCGTAGGATCAGGAATTAGCATGGCTTTATTTGGTCTTGCCAATCACTCTATAAATTCATTCATATTTGTGACTGTTAGTTTTGTTTCGTCCGTTCTTCTCGGATTTTTTGGATCATTCATTTTTGCAGGAGCATATTCTATTACAACAAATATATTTCCCACGCATAAACCTGAAATAGTTTCTGCGATGCAAATAACACAAACATTTTGTAATGCAATTGCGCCGCCTATCGGAGGCCTTCTTTCTGTGAACTATGGTTATTCATATGCTTTCCTTATTCCAGGAATGATTTATGTTATAGTAACAATTTTGTGCATGCTGTTTTTTTTCTTAGTGGAAAAAAATTCTAACTTTATCAACAATGACGATTTGCAAAAGAAACCAGGAATAATTCTTATGGCAAGAAATCAGCATGCATTTATGTTAGCAACTCCAGTGTTTTTAACAGGAATACAAATGGGATTACGAAATACCGCATTTTCATCATACGCAAGTAATGTCTTTGGTTATAAAAGCGATGAAATAGCATACATCTTCTCAGCTAGAATACCTTCCGTTGTAATATTTTCATTTCTCCATACATTTCTAATCAAGAAAGGGTATTCACCTCCAATGCTTTGCTTTTCTCTTTTAGTTTTTGCATTACAATCATTATTATTTTTTATTCCAGAAAAATATCATAATGTGGGAACGAAGGTGTATTTCAGTTTTGTTTTCATTACTAATGGGTATGCATGCAGCTTAGTAAATGCTCCTTTCTTCATTTTGATAGACTGGGTATGCACATCAAGAAAGCTGTCAATAAAGAATAAAATACTCTATGCCTCTTGGCATACTATAGTTCAATTGGTTGGGAACGTATTTGGCTGCATATTTTTTGGCGGAATTTTCGTTGATATTTTGGGATTCCCCTACACAAATTTACTGTGTGGACTTCTCAGTACTCTGCTATTCACATTTCTTTTAATATTTATGTTGAGAAATTCCTATTTCTCTCAATTTAAAAAAGATAATCAAAAACTTATTAGAACTTAATTATGTAATAAAACTACGCATTCTCTCGTATTTTATTCATTACCCCTGGAAAAGTTTCATCATATGCATCTTGATAAATGTTGCAATTGTCTACTGAATTCAATAATTCATTAACATAGAGATCAAATAGAATTTGCCCTAAAAATATGTTTTGATACATTACCATATAGATTTATTCTAAGATAGTCTGAAAAAGAATCTATTTTGATGTTGCTAAAACCAGATCATTAAACTATATTGAATCTAATTATACACTTATGTCAACTTCTGTATATCAATGGATGAATTTGACCTTAGTATTTTCTGTAATTACACTATACCATGCATTCACAAAGCAACAATACTGATTATATAAAATTTAGGACTGGGTTACTAAATAAAGAATATTATTATTTTTGTCGATTGGTTAAAGAACATTCTGTAACTTAATTAAAAAGTATAATTTTATAATAGCAATGTCGCCATTTAATTATTTTAGTATTAAATATATAATTGAGCTTGTTAGCTATTATTTTGAATGTGGCCAGTCAGCACTATAATGTTTGCAGAAATTCAACAAAATATGCAAAGCGGTTCGTGTGAACAGAAACAGTAGTTCACAATTTAATCTTCCAAGAAATTCCAAGTAATTGGAAGTACTTTAGACAAAATCAAATATATGTAACTGACCACGTGTTACTGATGAAAATATTGATGGGATTGTTAGTCAGTTGGAATCCCAACATTAATTTGACACAGCGACTTCTAAAGTAAGGTTTACAACAGAGGGTCAAAATCAATGCAAAAAGGCAATTAAAGAAGAAGTGAATAACATCTAAAAATAACAAACTGAGGAAAGTTGTGGATTGTTCATGATTGGAAATTTGCTGATATGTTAATGATTTTGAACACTTATTGTAATTCTAATATACTTTTGGACCATGCACTCTGTTTAAGCACATCTGCACTCATTTTAGTTTCATCATATTTCTCTCTTCAGAAATTTTCAATTTCTAGTTTATTGAATTATTATTTCTTGATAAGCTGTTGAACTGTAAAATCACATGTTTCAAATATTCAGCTTTCTTAGAACTTGAATTGAAAAGACAAAATCAGAAATAATTAATAAGAAAACTTTGATACTTGAAATCAAATTCAAAGTTACATATTCCATCCACCGAAAAAAACTGTGATTTTAATATTCTTCTGTACTGTCAATTGTGGATAAGACTGGAAGATGGGAAAAACGCAGTCACCTTTATAATTTCATTCAACAATGCATAAAGCCAAATGCCATTACTCAAGCTAAGCACATGTAATGGAAGTGCTTCATTTCTTATATTTTTTATAGGCTTTAACTGTACTATAGTATTTTTCTTTTTTAAATGCTTTTCGTTTTGATGAATTTCAGATATTTTACTTGCAAACATTTCTAATATAAAAACAGAAATGCTTAAATTTTTCAGTGGAAATCAATAAAATGCATGTAGGATTGAAAACACTGTCGATTTCGAAATAAATTATTAATAAATGGATACATTTACTATGTAACTCATCTATGACACTTAACCAGCAACTCGAAATTTATCAGATATAGATGAAAAATAATGCTTTCTTTAAGGAGTGAAGCAAATATAAGATAGGATGGATGAATAATTCCTGTTGCACACAAAAGTAAATTTCACTTTACAATAGACCTTTGATCCCAGCTACTAAATAGAAAATGTTGTTGAATTCCCTTCAATTGATTCCAGCCCAATGTCCTTTGCTTTTTAAAAGAGATAGATTGGTTTTTCAAGTTCTCAATTTAAAAGACTATAAATATGCTTGCAGTTTAAGATACAGTAGTTGTTAATAGTCAATATATTCTTACTCACTAGCATTACAACCAGTAGCATTGCTTCAATGTAACCAAACAAAATTTCTTTCATCATGAAGTATGTTAGGTTTTAAGTGCAGTCAACATGAACTCAAACAGCAGGTCAGGACACATCCGTAAGATTGAAATTATTGGAGTTGTACAACTGACTCTTATAACTTCTTAGGACATTTTAAGAAATACAATTCAATGAAGGACTTGCTAATTATTATATAAGTGTGAAGGAATATTCTAAAGATAGATTCCCTGAGACTATCATTATGGTGATTTGATTTAGGTCCATATATGGTATATTGGAATCAACCTAAAGCTTTGAGAAGAACTCTTCCCTTGAGGATGGCCTGCCTATTATGGATGATCTCTATAACCTTCAATATGAAGTGGATTCAAGCAAAATTTTTCACTTCTCTATATTGCAGGATATATAACCAAGGCAGTTCCATCCCTGGAAATGCAGATCAGCATAAAGCTGAATTATTCAAGAATTAGATCATAGTGGATGATGATCCTACCATTATGACAAACTAGCTTCATTGTGTATTTTATTCTTTAAAATTTTCATTAAGTCATCAAAACATTTTTGCAGAAAATTCTGAAATTGGCTTTGATAAAAATGAGTAAAACTCACTTTCGTGATAACTTTCCTAAAATGATTTTTATGAAATTGGCAAATATTTTTGAAAATTTGTTACTTTAGAAAATTCCCTTCCACAAAGGAATCAACCGCTAAATTAGCAAAAATTTCATGAACTTATTTGTTTGTTTTTTGGTATTATATACTAAAGTTTGTGTTTGAATGTTCATATTTGAACTCAAACACAAATCTCAGATATGTCATACTTTGAAATATATAGTTTAGAGTATGAATTAATAATCATAAATAATTTTTGGCCAGAATAGTCTTTATATTGAAATTAACATCAGCATCCAATAACATTGAGACTGAATTTTATGTCATATCCTGTTGTTCCCAATAAACCATAAAACGTTTTATATCCATACTATGTGGAGCGACATATTGTAAGACGTCTTATGTCTCATCGTACGTTTTCTAAATTTATTATGTAGCGCAAGTTCCAAGTTGTTGCTGAATGTCATCTAGTGTCCACCAGTGATACTGTGAAACGTCTTCTAAAAGTTTTCTAAACCATTTCTAAACTTTTTTCACACGTCTTCTACATCTGACATAAATGGCCTTTTAAATGTCGTCTAGATGTTTTCTAAACGATTTCTAAACCTTCTTACGATGTTTTATTATTTATTGGAGGCAACATATACTTCCAATGAACTAATTGCGAGAGAATGACTCAAATTCAAATAATTCTATAGTAGTAGTATATGTTAGAGAAAAATGTATGCTTTAATAATTCGGGCTTGTAGCGTTTACAAAGCTAGCTTACCAGCAGAGCACAACTTTAGAGTGATTAACATTAGTTTTCAAAATTGAGCCTATGGGCATTGCATTGAGTTTGGGTAAGACTTTTACACCTACGGCTTCTTAGGGCAGGATCAAACTTTTATATATATATATATATAGCCCTAATACTAACCCTAACCCAAAAATCGCATTTCATTTATCTGTAGGTAACAGCCCAATGAATATCAAGCATCCTAATAGTGATTTCTTCACATGAACTTCAGACCTGATCTTCTTCAGTAGCAAACCTGATCTGATATAAACCTGTTTAATACTAATATCCACAGAAGGAGGGATTTTATCAAACCAATATTCCCCTCTTCTTGAATTATATTTCACCTTATAGTTTACTCTGCATTTCAATGCAATTCTCGGTTTGAAGTAAATGAATGAATATCCGATTTTTGTAGAATCCTTCAAATTCTTCCTGTAGCTATTGTTCAGGTAATATAGCGGCACTAACAACTAGTTTCAAATATTTTACTTTCTGTAAATAAACTACCCATGTCTCGTCTAGGTGTGCTGAGTGTAAAGTCAGAAGTAGCCTTGACAGATTGTGAATTAAAGATGAAAATGATTGAGGAAATAGTATTCTATCCTGTGATATTTCCATATTTTGGATATTTTTATTATTTAGTCAGTTATGAGATTTTAAACAATGATTATAGAAACAATTACAAATTGTAAAATAATGCTTGGGCAGTTTAAGGTATGGAGATAAGTGGACATAAACGTCTCATTGAGCAAACAGGTTGATCCTATCATTAGCTAAAACCTAATCATAAATCAACAAAACGTTGCAGAGGTAGGATACAGTAATTATATACTGTTATGTCACGCAATAATATTTATTGTTTCACGTTAGCCTATGGCACACTTATCACATATAAGGAAGGGAAGCAGTAAAGCAATGTACTGGTACCAAACCATACCGAGTTAAGTAGATGTTTAAGTAGTTGATCTAATGAAACTAAAATTATATCAAATTGATAAAAAATTAGTGTCAATCCTGATTCTGATCATGTTTTGTCCTGGACCTGATTTTGGACTCCTCAAATCTTTCATGAAGCCCAAACTGACCTGATTAATTCTAATAGACCTAATCTAAAAACCTGTTCTGACTCAACACTTGATTAGAATATTATTTGAAATTTAGCATTTGAAATATTTAAAGAATACCAGGGATATTGAATAGAAGTATATTCATTGAATATTGAAAAAATGTCTTCATTATAAATGATAGTAATGGGTATACAAATATTGCATTAATTTTACATTTCAAAGGTAAGTGCAATTTTGAAATAGTAGTTTTTTTCAAAAATCTACTTTGCCCAATCCTCACATTTTAGCAAATAATTAATTTCAAGTCTTCAAATATTCATGAAATTTTTTTTTGAAAATTCATTTACCATGTAATTATTTTTTCTTACAAACTTGAAATTTGAACAATAACTTTGACAATGCCTTTGAAGAAACAATAATTAATAAATTTTTACATGCAAATATCGCCTCATAGAATATTTATGGACAAGATGCCCCCTTATGCCGCAAGCCTCCGCTGGTATTTATCTGTTTTTCGAAAGGAAGCTATAATACAATATACTGTGGCTAGAAAATACTAAAATATAGCCATTCTAGTAGGCTTTACTATATTTAGTACTATTAAATATAATAGACTTTAATCAAAACATTTCTGTGAATATCCTCCAATGATTTATAATTATTGTTTTCTACAACAGAGTTCCATTTATATCACTCTCTCATGCCATCATAAAATGTTACTGAGCACAATTTGTAAATATGGAGAAATACGAATGTCTCAACATAAATGCGAAGAGAGATACAAATGACAGGGCATTGAAAACTGTACAAATCAAATTGGTAAAAGGAAATCCAACCATTTCAACTAAAAATCCTCCAAAAAGAACACAGCCAAGAACGTTGCCAATCAATAAAATTATCGCATACCAAGATCCAATCAATAGCCTATTGGCATAAGTTAGATCTTTTGACTTTGAAATCCATTCAAGAAGGCAGTGGAAAGGCGCATTCACAAAACTGCAAGCGTATCCATTAACCACCAACACAATTGAAAAATAAGCCTTAGTTCCCATTGCTGGGAAAGGATCAGTTATGTAAAACATAGTCGATTGAAACGTAAAGATAAGAATAGAATAGCAAAGCATGAACTGTGAATATCCTTTCTTTGTTAAAAATGCATGTAGAAATGAAAACACTATGTATGATATTGGTCGGGCAGAAAAAATGTATGACATCTCATCAGGTGTATAACCGTATTTTTCACTAGCATATGTAGAAAATGAAGTATTTCGTAAGCCCATTTGAATGCCTGAAATAAACACTGGAATCGCTACCATAATTGCATGGGAGTTTTTTGCAAATCGAACAATAGAAGAATTTTCCAGTACCTCAGAACTATTGCAAGAATTACAACTTTGGTCTAATTTCCAAATAGATATCATGAATAGTAGTGTTAGGATTATGTAAAGGATTCCTGGAATGATAAATGTTAAAGAATATCCATACAGCGAATAAAGTACCCCTCCGAAAATAGGGCCAATTGCTGAACCAAATGCTTGAAAAAATTGTAAAGCATTGGTTATTTCAATTCTAAGCTCAGGAGATATGTTCGTAGCAATGGAATATGCACACCCTAGAACAAGTGATCCAAATAAGGCAAACAATATGCATGGGACAAAACTAATAGAAACAAATAGAATAGAATTTGCTGAGTAATGTGCTAATCCAAATGAAGCAACACTGATTCCAGAACCAATTCCTCCCACAATATACAGTCGCTTTTCATTACTTTGTGAAGCAAATTTTGGTATCATAAATAAAGTTAAAAATGCTACAATTCCAAAAGTTCCAATCAAAGATCCGACTAAGATAGAGCCAAAGCCCCATGCATGTGCTTCAATTGGAAAAATTGGATAGGTAAAATTTATTGAACTTTGAAATGAGCGTAGAATAATGCATAAAACAAGCGCAATTCCATTTTGATAATTCATTTAGTTACTCTAAAATACCTTTTCACATTATTAGAAGTATTCAATAAATTATACTACATACCATACTGAAATTATTGCACGAGCTAGCTTAACGACTGCATGGACACAAAATAATAATGAATCATGATTGCTCTGGCGACTAGCATAGTCGGACAACTTTTGAAACTCAACAAAACTGTAATCATGAGTTTACATTTCACAAAAGATATGTTGATGATAACTGCGTGTACCTAAAAAGTCAAATCTAGTAAATCATATTTGCAGTAGTTAAAAGGAAAATATTTCACATTAATTTCTCAAAAAAAACACATTGTGATTTTTGGGTGTAGACTGAAATGTAAAACTAACATACTTTTAGCGATTATTTTAAAATTGCGAACAATGGCTTGTATATACACTTTTAAGCACTGCAACATCGCAAGATCAACAAAAACCAAAAGATACATTGAAAATCTTTTAATAAGTGTGTCTAATATTAGCAACGACCTAATATATATATATATATATATATATATATATATATATTAACAAAACAGAATATTAAATAGAGATACAGTAAATATAATAGCAAATATTAATTCAAATTGCTCCCCTTCTCAGTTTGAAATTGAAAAGTCAGTCCTGGTTTTATACTGATGCTATCCCATGTCTTGTTTTTTTGTTCCTAGTACCACCAGAAGTGGGGTCTGGTATCAGGACCAGTAGTTGCGAATAATTTCCTCAAGACTATTATTTTTTGAAATCTGGCGAGAGAATGAAACATTTCTACATAAACTATTAGTTTTACTGAGTTACGTTTAATTTGCATTGGTTTTTGGTCAATCTTTAGCATTAATTTTTTCTGTAACATATAGTAATTACAACTTCAAATTATTGGAGAATACAAAAGAAGGTCTGGAAATGGGGGGGGGTATCATATCAATAATTTTGAAACTCGCAATTCTTAGCAAATCAGTAAAATGAGAATTGAATGATCTTAGCTGATTATAAAAGTTCCATGTAGGAATGAAGTTGAATTTTTGTAGGTTTAGGATCAAAACTTTTACCATGTAAAACAACACTGAGATGAAGAAGATGGTGAATCCCTAATATTACTAGATTTTTACATGAAATGGGTAATTATTAATATAATAATAATATTATAATTGGTACAACAAAATCTGAAAAATGAATGCAAAACACCGTTCAAAATTTCAAAAATTCCTAAATATTTTTTTTAAAAAAGGCTAAAATTTTAGATATAAAAATCAATACATTTTGAACATCATTTAAAATATGTGAATTTAATATGTTGAAGAAAAAATTAGCAGGAGGGGAAGGATTTCACCTAGATCCACCAGTTCTCAATATCTGAATTAAAATTTATAGTTTTTTAAAACATGCTGAGTTTTAAATTCAGACTGCTGATATACTTGTACGTGCTCATCTTAGCAACAATGATGGCTAAGCCATGTTTGGACGATGTTTGATTGCTGTTGGGGTGTGATTGAATCTTGATGATTCTACAGGGCTTCTTACAAATACATAGGGTTTGCAGAACAACTGAAATGTAGTTAACAGTTCAAATTGATCCAGTGTACAGCTTTTTTAATTCATACAAAGGGCCAGTTTCTTTGAGCCCTTTGATTGTGTACAATATAGTATTTGAGATATATCCAAATTGCCAAATTGTGCTGACTTCATTAGGTGCTGATGAAAAGCAAAAACAGGGATTTGGCTAGCGACAAACATCTGGAAATGAAAAAAAACTTTATAAGGTAGGAATCTATGTTTTTTCTAAAATTTTGGTTTAGCTTTCATAGGTAGGGATTTATTCAGTCATTTTTGCAAAAAAATGAGGCAGCTGATTTATATTTCTTATAAATTATAAGATAGAACGACCTGTAGTTTTTAAGTAGAGACTTGTAGTTTTTCGGGAAAAGTGGGGATCAACCCTATTCGCCATATTATTTAACAAAAATATGTCATAATTAACATCTGCACTAAAACAGTATTGATTCTATTTACCAACTGAGCACAGATTTTTGTATACTGCGGATGCAGTTCTTTCAACTGCTCTTATAATTTATTTAATACTGAAGTTTGGTGGATTGTAACTTGCCTGCAAGTTATTTGAAAAATTTGCCAAACATTTTGCAAATATTTGCCAAACCCTTGAATCGTTTTGCAAATGAAATGCAAAAATTTGGCACTAATTTAGAATTTTTAGTAAGGTTGAAAAAACGAAGCTCCATTTTGTTTCCTCATAGAAAACTGCAGTCCCACAGTCTCCCTTAAATCCACCACTGTCTATAGAATATAATCAAGCACAAAATAATATATAAATTTGGATAAATTTCATTTGTAGAAACGATAAATTTAGACAAAATGTAAGACAATGTAACAAATCTCATTGCATGGACTCATTCATTATTAAATGTAGTAAATTCAATTAAAATTCTTTCTAAAAACACTCATGTAAAACTATAAAATAGAAATTTCTTTTATTAATG
Organism: Hofstenia miamia; assembly: GCA_900660155.1. Lineage (NCBI taxonomy): Eukaryota > Metazoa > Xenacoelomorpha > Acoela > Hofsteniidae > Hofstenia > Hofstenia miamia. Next base: position 78,437 of record CABFPE010000001.1, read on the forward strand.
TAATCACTTACTCTTACGAACAATTGCAGCACCTACTGTGTTTATCAAAAAACATCCGGCGCAACCTACTTTAATGTTGAATAAGTGTTAGATAGTGAACATGAAATGAAATGCTTTTAACCATTTGGTAGATTATTACAGCAAATTTAAAAGTAAAACACCTTTATCAATTTTATGAGAAAACTAGCTTTGCTATTCAAAGTATAGGCATCCCAAATAAACTGTACTATCAATTGTGAAATTAGCATTTTTCACACCACAGAATTGAGTTCAATTGATGCAAATTCTGTTCTACCCAATGACAGAAATGAAACCGCTTTGCATAATCTGCTGTCAGTATCGATTGGGTTAACATTATGTGGTATCGACACATATCCAAGTTGCGAATTATGAGATGTACTGAAGTTTAGGGAATTCTCATATCGTGAGATATTTCTGATGTGCTTGCATATCCATGAATGTTCTTTGATTGTAGGCACTTCAACAATTAGTGTATGAGCTTTGCTCTATCATCTTCTAGTGAATAGCGGCCTGATGAGGTGCAATCATGGAGATTTTTAGTCTCTTCAAATTTCTTTAATAAGCGAGTTATAACATTAACAGGAAAGGGATCGTTATGAAGTTCGTGATGTTTTTTGTAGGCATGATGACTGCATTGGGACTCCTGCCATTTGCATAAAACAGTTGAACTATCTCCAACCTCGTATCAATATGCATCTAAATAAATTGAAGTTAAATGTAAAATAACAATAAAACAATAATAAAATACAAAACCCCAAATATACATCTATGTAAAAAAACATTTATTTTCGAAACATTCTAAGTGGTTCTTCAATACATTAGCAAATTGCTAGTTCACACATTATGGGATGCCATGTATATACATATACAAATATATATACATATAATATATATATATATATATATATATATATATATATATATATATATATGGCTGCAATAGTAATCTGCCATTATGTGGTTAGCTCAAGAAAAATAGTATTTTAAATGATATCAGCTTTTGACAACACGCTCAATATTTATCTAATTAGTTATATTTTGTAATGCACAAATTCATGTTTTTGTGCATATGTGTACTCCGATTAATCAATAAAAATTTTTAATGCACAAAAAATGAAATTTAGCACATTCTAACATTGATGAATATTCTGTATTTATATTGAAGCAATTGTAGATCAAAAATCTTTAAAAAATTAGTTACTTTTTGGCTAGTAATAAGAATGAGAAAATAAAAATCTTCTCTTAGTTTGAAGAGCTTAATTGCGAAAAGCGCGTTTACACTTGTGCCTGAGGGGAAGGTTGAACACATAATAGATCAAAAATATATTCAGTTCCTCTCGTCTGTGCGCTTTCGCTTTCAATTCTGTGGGGTGCTTACATCAGGAATCTATTGAATTCGCCAAATGATTTCACAATGATGAACAAATGTAAACGCGAAGATGCACAATTGAAGTCCTCACATGAAGTCAACATGAGGAAAAACGCATTCATTCACTATTGAACTTGTTTGACGAAGAGATTCACTGATCTGATAAATTAAAAAACCGGACCAAATTGTAACAAACATTTGGGTATTGCTTAGAAAACTCTTAGGAATCGCCTATAAATAGTTTTTGAACATTATTTGCTGAACACTAAATGCATTGAGCAACGTTTAAAAGTGGAGTTTTATAGGACCTTTAGAAGACAGTTAGAAAACGTTTCAGAACATCATTTGGTAGACACTAGATGGCATTCATCAACGTTTAGATATTTTGATTTTTAAGACGATTAGAAGACGTATATTATTAATAATACGTTTTACAACGTGTTAAAGCATTATAAGACGGGTATAAAAAATTATTGTTTATTGGGTAGTGCTTGGATTTCATAAGCAATGCTCTATCAATTGCGTTTCTTTCTCGATCGATTGATCACATGCTTATTAATGAGTAATAAATAATTATCTAGAGTAAATAATGCACAAAATGGATCTTGCACACAAGCGTATTCGTAGAGGAAGCAAGAAATTTACGACACAACTGCTCATTAAAGTATTCTTTCGTTTTTGATAACACTCAGAATTTGTTTTTCATTGTGAACGATCAAATATATATGATTTCAGAAATTGGATTGATGAATCACTAAAATTATAAATTTTGTCTTAGTTTTTTAATTAGTAAATCATGATTAATTGAATTAAAGGCATTTGATATATCAAGTGAAGCAATATAAACTTTTTCATCTTTGTCTAATTTTCTACGCCAGTCATCTATTGTTTCAATTAATGCATAATTTGTTGATAATCCTTTTCTAAAACCAGATTGCTGTTCGCTTAAAAGCCTATTCTCTTTAATGTAGATCGTTAATTGTTGATATATAAGTTTTTCAAAAATTTTACTTATTCCTGAGAGAATAGATATAGGACGATAATTCTCTGTTTTCTCATTATTGCCCTTTTTAAAAATGGGAATAACTACAGCCATTTTTAATTGTTTAGGGAAATAGGTATAGTAAATACATTCATTGAAGAGATCACATAATGGTCTTGCTAGTACATATAGAGCGTCTTTTAAGAACCATAGAGGATAGTAACTTGGGCCTTTTGATTTACCTGTTTTTATCATTTTTGCGCATTTACAAAAATCATGAAGTGAAACATATTTAAATTTTAAAGATGAGTGATTCAAATTTATGTTATGATGGTAATTGAATTTAGTAATTTCTTTAATAGAATCTTCATCTTGAAATTTACCAACTTTCACTAAGTATTCATTCATAATATTTGCAATTTCAATGCTTTTTTCAATGATTTTTCCTTCATTGCTAACTAGACATTTGATATCATTGCTCTTTTTTTCTTTGATAAATTTATTGATGTATAGCCATTTTCTTGCTACATTCTTTCCATCCTTAAAATATCGTGTCAAAAATTCTTTAAGCTCCTATTTTAATTTATTAGATACACTATTTCTTAATTCTAGTATTTTTTGAGATTTTCTGGACATCTATTTTTACAATAGTTAGCATAAAGATTATTCTTTTCTTCAATTAATTGCTTAGTTTCTTTTGAAATCCATATCTTCCACTTTACAAATGGAGTTTGATCTTGTTTCTTAATTTTAGTTATTGGACAATGTTTGTCGTACAGCTTAGTCAGACTCTTTGTTATAAATTCTAACTTTTCATCAATTGATTGAAAGTTATAGAAACACGTCCAGTTTAGATTTAGCAAGTCTATCGATAAATTGGTTCTCTGATAATGCTTAGTTGAATGAATAAAAATATTATTGCTTTGTTTCAAGAAACATTTACTTTCGTTTTTGGTAAAAATGTTGCAGGTAGTTAAATGGTCAGACAATAGACCATCTAAGACAAATGTCTCATAATTCGATATTTCAGAAGCATCACATATTATGTAATCAATTAATGATGACGTTCTACAGCTTATGTGAGTTGGTGTCGTTTTATTTAATACGTCCATGTTAAAAATATCTATTAGGTCGTGAATATTATTACATTCGTTTTGATTTAAATAGTTTTGATTATAATCTCCCATTATTATGATCTTCTTTCTTTCATTGTAAGTTCTTCATGTAAAATTTCTTTAAATTTAATAAATGCTAGTTTTCTATTACAATAACTAATATTGATTAAAATTATTTCTTCGTTTATTTTCAATTCTATCCATAAGCTTTCAAAATTTTGATTACCTATATTTATATCGATTCTTAGTTTTAGTGAAAATTTCTTGGGTACTAATAATAAAACCCCACCACCTCTAAGTTTGTCAGATTTGTTTAGATTTCTATCTTTTCTGAAAATTTTGAAGTCTTCTTTAAAAATTGGTATTGTATCATTGTATTTCAACCATGTTTCTGTGATTCCAAAAATTGTATTTTTATGAAAGTTTCCCTTTAGATCATGTAATTTTTCAAATTTGTTTCAAATACATTGAAAATTAATGTTAATCTATTTAGGACTTTGTTTGTAATGTAATAATGTGCTTTCTAAATCATTAGTTGAAAGACATCGTGAATTATTATTCATATAAAGTTTTTTTAATCAAGATAATTTTTTGCATTTGGTATATTTGGCAGTGTGGACTGAATGCATTATGAACTTGAGAGTTTTTTATGTTTGATCTTAAACAATTAATGCATTTGTGAATGTTCTTTGTATCTGTATTTGGACAGTTTTTGTAATTTGTGATTTTCTGTAAAATATATGCAACAAATATCATCACATTTGCAAGTCCTTTTTAGATGAGCCATGCACAATTAATATCCATAGGTACTGTCAAGTGGTCGAAGAGTTCTCTGGCTATACCCACACGCTCTATCTAAACGGCTGGATTTTGAAGCAAGATGATCTCAATCCCTATACTTCGCAATTTACCATAAAAAATTTTCAGGATGTCAAATTTCAAATCCTACACTGGCCTTCTAATTCACTATAGAACTAACCAAATACAAAACAAGAATTGACTAAATATCATAAAAAATCTCAAAATTTAATAACTGCAGAGGCAAGAACAAAATTAATGAATTCGATTTTCAGACGTTTGTCAAAATGCATTGAAAACAGAGTAAAGTGGGTCCATCGTTAACTGTTGGTCGGGTAAATATAGTAAAGCTATTTTAAACAAAAAAGGTTTCTGTTAGTATCTTTATCCGTTTTTGAATAAATAGAATTTTTCTGAATCTCATTTTTTGCAATGATGTATACATGTAGATGATGTTGGAAATACTATTGACGCGTATAATCTGGGATCTTTTTTGCTTCCCCCTCCTTCCCCTCTCCCCACACTAACATTATTTTCATAGAACATGGAATGTTTGCATTGAAAACACATATTTAGGCATAACCCTAACCGTAATGCCGGGCAATTCTTCATTTTTCGGATTTCCCGGATAGTACTTTATTCCACCGGATTATTCTTCACGATTCAGAATCTATTCTTCGCCTAATTTTAACAATAACCCTAACCTAAATTCTTATTTTTTATAGACCAAATCCCTAAACCAAAGTTAGAAAAACCTATATTCCTATTTTTATAGATCTAAGTCCAAAACCAAAGTTTGAAATCTATGTTTCCTAAACCTTATACCTAAATTCCTAACTTAAATCCAAATTCTTGTTTTTATAGACCAAAACCCCAAACCTATATTCAAAATTTTTATAGACCTAAACCTTAACCCAAATTCACAAAATTCAGGTTTCCTAAACTAAAACTTATTTTTCTAATCTAAGATCTTCTTTTATAGACTAAAACCCTAAACCAAAATCACCAATCCTGTTTTCGGTTTCCAATGCAAACATTCCATTTTCTATAAAAATGATGTTAGTGCGGGGATTGGGGGGGGGGACAAAAAAGTCCCATAATTTCTTTAAATATTTTGATAATTGGGTAGATATTTCACTTTGTGTTGAATAATAATGGCATTCTGCAAATAGAAAAACGATCCTTTTTGCATAGATTTGGCTCGATATTTTTTCCATCATCTTGACAATCCTGCTGCAATTTCACATTAGTTGACGAAGTTCCCATAAAACAGTAGTTCACTTGTAGAACGTCTTCGTGTATATTTTCACTGTCACTTAATAGTTGAGCTCAGAAGTTTTCTCGGAACTAGTAACTCGATCTCGACTCGAAAACCCTGTATATTTCCTTTCTCGCTTGTATCTTTAAGGGAATGACTGTCATTTAAAATGTGATTTCGTAGCTGTTTCCTGGCTCATATTTGTTTCATACTGTTATAACTTTAGACAAAGATAAAACACCAAAGCAAATACTGTTCAATCAATGTATTGTTACTCTCAAATTAAACTTCCTGAAGTGAGTAATCAAAGCTACTATCGAAATTTCGAAAAATTATTTGTCGGAAGTTTGAAAGTAAACAATGTTTGCCAGTTATCGCTACCGTTTTGTGTTTTTTAAATGTAAGTTGTTTATTCTTATGCTGCAGAAGTTCAACGGAATAATGTTGATAAAACTTTAAAATATATTCAAATACATACATTGAATAATCAGTGTCATTTCGCCACAAATACATTTAAAAGTTTCCAATGTAAATGAAAATTATTGTATGATTAATTTTCCATATAATTAAAAAAGTCTTGATTCATCCTACTTTCTATTACAAAATTACGGAAATTTTGCTTCATTATAATCACAGAGTTCATGATCAAGACAATATTTCACTGTATATTTTCAAATTTGATATTTGAAATACGTGCATGTCTGGGCCTAGGCGAGCCCAACCGAGATTGAGCAGTACATTGGATATACAACGAAACCAAAGCAAGCCTTGTTTAGACTGAGATAATTTATTGCTCTACCTAATTGTTTCATTCAATATACATCTTATGTGTTTCTAATGTCTTTCTTGAACGTCGGAGTGCTTTTCTAAAGGCTTCTCTTAGAAATCATACTCAATTTAGGTCACTAGTCTATATTTAATCAACGGGCGGATTTCCTGCACAGTGGAGAACCGATTGACAGGCATCGGACAGAGAAGACAACGGGCGGGTGTTGGGCGGAAAAGACAACGCGCAAACAAAATGTGTCGGGCACGGGCGTGCAATATTTTCAAAGCGTGAACGAACCAAATGTCATGGAACTGCCCTTGAAGCGTTACTGAACGCCTTGCCTGCATTTATTTTCATTAACTAAAATATTTTAGACGCTTTCTATATTTGATAACGAAAATTTTAACAAATTCGCTAGCAATCCTTAGTTCTAGATTTTCGATTGTTTTAAGAATAGATATAGACTAATTCATTTGGCTACCTTAGTTTTAGCAAGGATGTAAAAGTTCCAAGATCAGAGATGAGCAAGTGCGGAAAATTTCGTCTCAAACCATCTATTAAATTAATGCAAATTCTGTCCATTTGAGGCCCATTTTGAGATACTTGCCATAAAATTTCCCTAATTCTTTCGGTTTGCTAGATCTAAGTTTGGTATGTTAGCATCTACATACTGAAATTGAAAAATAAAAATTGAGATTTAGAAGAGGTTAGGATAATCATAAAAACATTTCAAAATATAAATTACATTCTTCCACACATACATTTATTATACTCATATTGCAATCATTGCATCTGGGGCACTAGTTTATTAAAATTCAAATCTTAGGGCGGTTATGCGTACACTGTTGCGTAATAGTAAGTTATTTTTGAGATTTAGCCCCATTGTTTACAATACCTCGGCCCAAACCCCGCCGTACTCGGTCCATTTAAATTTTTTGTTTAGAAACCATTGAGTTGGATTATCGCAGAATTAGCAAGATTGAATTTGTTTGGGCTTTAATAAATGAAGTATGTGGGTTCATATTTTCAGACTAAAGTATGCTTGTCTGTAAAATGTAGGCTTAATACTGAACCTCTTAGCTGACTTAGATTGAGTATAGGCTGATCTCACTATTTATCAATCCCTTGGGGCAACCTCTTGTGGACCAAAGCTGAGCTTGATGCTTATCTTACTCGGGATAATGAGGAGGAAGGGGCAGACACGATCATGAGGCGACTGGGGCTGTTCTTGGACGGGCTATTACAAAAATGAAGCTAACTTTCAAAAAATCTGTGTTAGCACTTCTACGCAACTGAGTGCACACAAATAAACTAGAATGCAAACAATGTATTGAAAAATAAAAAACCTGTTTTTCATTATTTGAGTTTTACGGAATCAGTTTTTTGTATTCTTTGAAAAATTTAGCTTTTATAACTTTAGTTTGAATACTTTTTTATTATGAATATTTTTAGCTTATCTAACATTAATATAAATAACTGAAAATTAAAGAATTTTTTTTGGCAAGGGTAATCTAAATAGGTCTAAAATGACATGAGTCGTATGAAGACTGGTCCGCTCTTGGGCATCCATTTTGGCCCATGTCCATTGAATGGGCATATTTTTTGTTTTATTTTTTGTAGATCTTAGTTTTTCTAATGGGGATTGTGTGATAACAAATTACTTTATATCTTAGCCAAAATTTCAACTAGCCAGGCCAGGAGAAATGACTTCATACAAAATATAGAAGTAAAACAAATAATTGTTCATTACTTTTCTTATTTATCTATATTTTTGAATTATTGATTTTATGCTTTACAGTGCTCCTTTCTCAAAAAAACATTTTACAATGAAAAGCTGTTGTTAAAGTTAAAAGACTTTTAAAATTTTAAAACCTCAACAACTTAGTAATCCAATTAATAAATTTTAAAAATAAACTATATTCCAATGTTTATAAAATTGCTGCAGGCAAAAACGCTGGTTTTTAGAACTTTTTCCGATTACCACCTTAAGAATACAAAACACATACATTTTCTTATACATTATTGAAAATTTTATTTGTATTGTTACTTCCGTTATATTCATATAAATGCTGAATATCCAGTATTAAGGCATACAAATCTCGAAATATAAGTCTGGTGTAGTTTAAGACTTTGTTGTGTTCCCTATGTTTTGCTACGCAACAGAATTTTTCAGAGTTGGTTGTGGTGTGAAAAAACTCACATAATGGCAAGCCTGAAAGCTTGTCCCGCCTTCATAGCGCTAGAAGATTCCATTAATTGAGGATGAAGCCGGAAAATAATTTTTCGAGATGACATCAGGTGACTGCTAAAAAGAGTCAAGCACAAACTATCATTTAGTAAAAATCAGTACAAAACTGCTAGTTAAAACTCGATGTTATTTTTACAGTAAAAAATCATTTATTTCAATAATGTTGCATTACATATTTGTCATTAAGGACAACCTGTCCATTAAAATGTCCAACAAAAAGGAAGGCCAGTGCCAAGAAACGCCAAGTTCTGTATTAAATGTATTCCTAAAGCAGATACAAAAGATTTTCTTTGCATTCATTAGAAATACTGGGCCCTCAATAGTTACGAGCTATAAATTATATTTTTTTAATGAAATTTTCACTTTGCAAAAAAATCTTTTACTGTAGAAAAACTCACTAGGTAGACTTCCATAAAAAATGTGTATACCTTAATATTAAATGAAGTTTAGTATCTGAGAAAAGAAAGATATTCTATTTCAATACTTCAGAAAAATTCGTTCGTAAAATGGTTTGGGCTTATCATATATAAGGATTTTATTCTGATAGTTTAGAGAAATCTTGTTTTACTGAGGAAATAGTAAAAATACATTAGAATAGTGATAATATAAACTTAGGGATATATTTGAAATAAATAACATTGTCCCTATTTAGAATTATATGTCTACTTGCAAGAATGTTCAGCTCTAGCACATTTGTATGCTAATATTGCAAACAATCTTCTATTAATACATATTTTTAAGAAAATTTGCAAATACCCTATCCTTAAGATAACCCTAGAGAAAACATCTGTGGGCTTAAATTGTAAAGCTATGCGGTGCTCACTCTTGAGGCTGACAACACGAGAAGAATGAAAAGTAGGGAAGTAGCTCCATTCTGCTGGAACTAAAAGCGACTCATCAAAATGAGTAGAACGATTTTGATTCCTTAGAAAATCATTCAAGGACTTCAATGAAGCGCTCCTCGGCCTTTGTGATGGTCACTTTGGCAATATGTTCTTTAAAGAAGGATTGTCCAATGATTCCATGCTCTAAAATCACTGCTCAAACATTACATTTGGCTGCAAGTACGGATTTCTAGGCAACTTCTGTCGGTTTCCATTTCCCCAGAAAACATTGTTCTTGGAGCTAACTTTTCCTGTTAGAAGAGAGTGGGCCTTATCGTATGTCCAAGAAATTTCTTATTCACCTGCATTTTCTTCTCCATATCATTTCTCTTTTTCATATCTGTCACAGATAGCTTTTGTTTTGTCTGTATTCGGTGAGGTATTTCTTCAAATCCTCTGCAATAACTCTTACATATTGAAAAGTTAAGCTCCAAAAAATTGGATGCGGTGCTGAAGTGATTATTTTGGACTCTGCTCAAAGAATCCTGTACTATCTCAACATTGTGCTGTATATAGGTCCTTGAACGACCACAGGATTTCTTGTTGAGAGTCAAGGCAGTACCAAACTTTTCAAATTTATTGATTCAGTTTTGGAATGCTGATTTTGAGGTGTTTTATCAATTTTGAAAAATGTATGAAATTGCTCGAAAATATTCTTGTACGAGTAACATTTATAAGAATTTTTCACACAGAGTATATGGTGCTGCAGCTCCCATTTCGGTGCTCTTCTTTTAAGTATAATTTCAGCTAGCATATTCTAAAATATTCGCTTTATTCGTTTTTACGGATCATCATATATCAGACGACGTCGAATGTGTTCAAAATAGCTTTCTCAACGTAGAGAATATGTGGTAATAGCTAACATTGGGTAGACTTTGGATTCAACATTTCACTTTTATCCACAAAGAATACCTTGTGCTAAAGAGTCCCTAGTAAAGCCAATGTATTAATCTAATTTTGCAAACATTTCGAGACTCAAATCGGTATTAGAATCTATCCAAGATATGACTTGGGTACATTAAGGTAGCCAAGAGGCCATTTTGCTGTTCACGTTCATCATCAATGCCACTCCCATGTTATGTGGCGCTTTCAAAAACAACTAGTTTACTAAAGCTGCTTCTCATATATCGTGTTCCAATCAGTAGCAATATATTACAGTAATTTTTTCAATAAAGTCTCTGTTGCAGTCAATTAAATCGATATGATTTCAATGAAGTCTCTCTTGCATTCAAATAAGTCTCTGTTGCGTTCAATAAAGTCTTTGTATATAAACTAAAAGAAAATACCATTTATTTAATCCTCGATAAAATCTGAAAAACTGCAAAAAATCTTATTGAAAATTAATTACACAAAATAAAAAAGTCTTTTTTGCCGTTTTTGAAAATCAATAACAATTCTTGAATGTAACGACCTAAATTTATTGATCAATAGGGTTGAGAAAAGGACATTAGGGGGCAAGTAGAAAGGAATAAAACCATCCCACAAGATCAGTCTAGCATGATGTATCCTAGCATTGTCTAAGATGTAAAGTGGATCCATAATATTTTTTTCATGACATTTATTTTTAATTTCATTCAAAAATATTTGAAAATCGTCAGCTTTCACAGGCGTGTAATGTATCTCGTAATATAACATGCCTATCTTATTCATCGCTGTTACTATTGATATATTTCTAGAACGACATAAGGAAATGAAGCTGTTCCTCTTTCTCCTGCAAATGATCGCCCACTTTTGGACTAGTCAGTTTACTTGAAACCCTATTTCATCAACAAAAAGGAAAGATTCAGAGGCATGTTCCTGCTCGAGAACTCTAATTCTTGAGAATATGTGCATATTGCAACTTCTAGATTACTTTTAACTCTTCCTGTCAAATTAAAAGAATCCTTTTGCATTTTTACAAATGCTTTCGAGGATCAAATTTAGGGTGTTTAACCAGAACTTTCTTGAATGCAACAGATACTTTCTTAAATGCAACGGAGACTTCATTGAAATCAAATCGACTTAATTGAATGCAATCGAGACTCTATTGATTGTAACAGAGACATTATTGAAGAAAAATTCTGTGTTTAAAAATTTTCAAAAAACATTTAAATTGAACTCTTCTTTTCTTGTTGAAAACCCCCTAAAAAATCGAAATATCTGACCTTGGAATCTGTGCTCCATAATTTTTTTTCTGAAAACCCTATTTCCCCTAAGAATATCTTTATGCGTATTTGTGTTAGGAAAAAATTGCTAGTATTTGAAAGTTAAAGATAGGTTTACTCCAGGGATGCTCATGACATTTAATTAACATTGTCACGTTTTTTCTTCCCATGTAACTTTAAAAGTAAATTTAAGCACTAAACGCATTTTAAGGTCTTTGCAAGTCTTTAATTTCTTTAAATGTGCTTTATATATGTGCGTTCGAGGATAGCAACGCAATGTTTTAAAATATGAAATTATGTTTTTCTATTGAGCAACATATAATATAATGTGATATTATTGTAAAAAAATTAATGTTCTAATTATTAAATGCAATGATAGTATTTATATTTTAAACATTTTCATAATAAAATTCTAATTAGTTTTCATTTTGCGATGTTCAAAAGAATTGCTCTGCTAAACATTAACGTTGCTTAAAATACTGGTGCTTACAAAGTTCGTGTGAATTTGGCTTTTCAAGTTATTCACGCACTAGTTAACATGGGAGATAACAACATTTACAAGTAATTGTTGAGGTTATGAATTGATTGATCTTATGTTCAACAATGAAAGCGACAATCAAGTTTAAAAAACTATTTATTAGAGGTTTTGTTAGAAGTCAGCGTTGGCCATTTATTGTTATCATTTTGTGAATAGTGTAAGTAATTTGTTTTCAATGTGTTGTCTTATAATCCTGAAAACGCTTAAAAGTCATTGAAATGTATTCAGTGTAGTTTCTCTACACATGGTTGTTTTCCAATGTAAATATGCTTGGTATATGGTAAAATTTTCAATTCCCTGCGTATTACAATGTTTTCATATGAAATTCATGAAACTTTGTACGGTTTAGCATCAAGAAAATGTTTACCCGTAATCTTAATAATGTTTATGGAAAAATCACTAAGAACATTTAACCTGTTCAATTATTAGGAATTTTTAAAATGAAGTAGGTTCATGCAGCACGATTCTGTCAATTAAGTTTAGAATAATAAGAAATGTTGCTGGCCTAACTTATGTATTTCTGCATCTCTATTTTTATATTTTTGAAATTGCAGATGGTAATAATAGATAATCTTTGGCAAATGAGAGTTAATGTGTACATTAAAACTCAAAGTATTGATGAACTTAGGTTCATTTTGTCATGGTACAATTTCAAACTAATTTTTTTTCATGAGTTTATTTGGTAGTATGAATTTAAATCTCAAGATAAATAATACTTTAATAATTAAAAGAGAAATATTATTCCTGAGAATTTTAAGGAATTCATGCTGCACTAATTGAAAAAACTATAACTTAATTTGATTTATATATATATATATATATATATATACAAGGCTGACTCGTAGGAGAGGCTATGCAATAGATAAAATGCGTGCAGAAAGCGGAGGGTTAATTTCCAGCACTGTAATTTGTTAAAAGAGTACATATTCTATACACTGCTTCAAATTGTAATTAAAATAACGAGTTGTGTATGCAATGGTTCGTTGCTTCTATGGTTGCTGCACAGGATACAATCTAACAAACAAGACATTCAAATTAATATTTCCCATTTGAATAATGGCATTTGCTATACAGATTCCCAAAAACTGTAAATGGCTTACAGAATTGGCTGGCTGGATTTCCAAATTTTATCAATATTAATGGAATGAAATAGATTAACTTAAAATATTTGATTCAGACAAGAACCATCTATTGGAGCTAAATCAGTATTCCTGCAGACATATAATTAACCTTGTCCAATACAGAGCATGGTTTTACTGCTATTTACTCTTACGATGATATTATTTTTGCATTATATTTGTATTCGAGTTCTATAAAATGTTATGAGTAGCTTCAATATTATCAATATCTCACACGTGTAAAAAATTTGCAAAAAATCGTGGCGTCTGTAAGCAACATTAAGGGAAAAGATCATGTTAGAAAAGTAACCTGCTTTACTAAAGAGGTATGGAAAAGCATTTGATAATCGTTCGGAACTGGCAAATACTACTTTGTGTAATGGTTAAGTTACTTTTTCATAATGAAGATAGTGTTTTCAATTACTCTTATCGAACTATTGACCGCAGAACATCAACTTGTGATTATCCACGACTGCATCACTACTTAGTTGGAAGCAGATGCCATTCCATTGTGTCAATTTTTGAAAATAGTAAGGTGAATTAAGTTACATTTAGCTGACAACAACAGAATGATGATTATCTATGGAAAGATAGATACGTAGGTTGACAAAATGCTACGTACATCTTGTTTTAACCTTTTTACCACCATTCTAAATGAATCAACTAAAGCTACAAAATCATCGCGTTTGTGATAATACATTGTTAATTAATAAAAAAATTCAGACATATTACGTTTTGCGAAAGCATAAAGCGCTTGAAATGGGAAAACCATTCCCTGATTCTATTGTTTCGCAAGTCGTTATTCTGCGAAAACAACATTATTCATAGAAGAAAATAGTAGAAGTTCTCGATTTAAAAAGCAGATCTTCAGCCCAGTTTGCTTTTGCGAGATATGAGAGAAATGGTACATTTACAGCTGATAAATCATCTGGGAGAAAGCAAAAATTGACAAAAAGAGACAAAAATGTACAGGTACGTCATGTCAAAAATGACCCAAAGCGACGAATAAGGTGTGTCACTACTGAGTGGAACAGTTTTCCTTGCAGTTCGACACTCTCGGTCCGAACTATTCGCAGAGTTCTACATAAAAACGAAATTTTCGGGAGATCAGCCGCCAAAAAACCCACTTTGACGAAGAAAAATGCCCATATCAGGTTCCAATGGTGCCGACAAAGACGGAACAGAACAGTTGGCAACTGGAAACGAGTGATCTTCAGTGACAAGACCCGGGTAAAACTCAGTAGCGATGGAAACGTAGTTGTTTGGCGAAAAAATGGTACCCGATTTTCAGATGCACACGTTAAGTCAATGTCCACAGATAGAAGATCCATTATGTACTGGGGTGCGATTCGTGCCGATGGTAAAAAAGTTTTATATTCTTGCCGAATACTTTCAATTCATCAGGGTATGTTAGCTTGTTGGAAAATGCAAAAGAGGAAATTCTTATGCCTGGGTACGTTTTTCAACAAGACAATGCACCCATACATACAAAAACATGTTCTAAATTTAAAAAAACGTTTTTTTAAATTCTTGTTTATATTCCCTTAAAGTACACTTTAATAATCATAAGCAATAGGAATTAATCGTCCCAATAATGTATTGAGAAAATAAAATTCATTATTCTTTGCTCAGTTCCTGATAGAAAAGAGCAGGCTTTCCTATATTCTCAAAACCAGACTTGAAAAAGGTCATATGTCATTGTCAGAGTGGAAAACTAACGTTTTAATCCAGTTGAAGATGAAACCATAACTGACACTGATAATTGTGGGCTATTTTTACTAGATCTTTTCCAAGCCCCAATCGAAGACCCGTTTATCATTAACATGGAAAGGAAATATTTTTATTGGTATAAGTAAATAGTCAGTGTATGGTGGGTAATTGTGTTCATAAACTTTGACAGTACTCAGATTTATGTCACAGTAATGATCGAGCAAATACCCATCCTGATACATCAGAATTATTAAATTTTGCAATTAACATCCGAAAATAGCAGAGGCAATATATATAAAAGAAACAACAAAGGGTAAATTATTAAATAGACAACAAAGCATGATGACCTTAAATTTATTCTAAATGTATGTAATAAGATCATTTATATTTAGTGTACTTTATTGAAAAATTATTTACCGCATATTTTGTAAACTGACGATGATGGCAACACATTGAAATCAATATTTAAGACTGTCGTCACATTCCAATAATATTAGAAAGCTCAATTTGCTTACACATATATATATATATATATATATATATATATATATATATATATGTAGTGTCTGAATATAGCCAGAAATTGTTAATAAATTCAAAAAATAAGCGTATTGTTGCACTAATCTTTAGCTGTTCCAATATTCTAAAATATATCCCCAAATTAATTTTTATAAGCGAAATACTAGATATATCGTAATTTTGAAAACAACACAAGATAGAGGATTCACTCTACTTTCATTGCTGTTATAAAGCTGTCCCAGATGGTGAACCATTGAAGCGTTTCAATATCCCAATTAGGTTTTTGAAAAAGGTTTGAGAATGTGATGAAGAAGAATAAACAATATGGTTACATTATGGTGTTGAGAGTTAGTATCGTTTCATTAATACAGCCGTAGCAGAAATTTATGACGTACTAGTTATACATAGGTCGGGATGATTTTAGACGATGTGATGAACTTAGGCTGGTCTGGCGTTAGCAAAATTATACTAAGGTGTGGACGTGAATGTTTAGAAATACTTTGGCTTAAATATAAAATGTGTATTTATTATTGAACTCTAAACGAACTTGATGGGATGAGTAGATCTCATTTTTTATCAATTCTATGGGCCTATACCTTTTGTGGTTTTGCAAGAGCTTCACTTCAACCCACCCAGGACAAAAATAATTACTTTCCTATTTAACTGTATATAATTGAATTATGAACTTCTAAATTTTATGAAAATGCGTTCATATTCTTTTCATTTTTAATATTGATAAGGTGACATTTTTAGAAGCAAGTTGTTTTAATGGATATCTTTCATATCATACGCATTCTCTTATACCTGATGATTTTTAATGATAGCAGTACAAAGCACTAAGAGTCTTTTAATTAGTTACTTTTTAAATACAACATTTTTCATGTGCTGCCTTTCTGAAAGCAAACAAGTATTGTCCTGAACTTGTAAACTGCTCATCACTGCACTGGTAAGATCTGGTCTAATTCCCTGAATTCCTGTTTGAATGGATAGCTGCCTTGAGTTGGTGGGTTTTTGACGGTAGACTCTTCCCTTTATATACTACAAGATTTAATCAGCCCGATTGTAGGATGGTTCCAACATTGAAATAAATTTGGTAAATGAATTTAGAATTAAATAAATATTATAGGTTTCCATAGACAAGATTTAATATATGAACGTTTGGATTTGATATTTAGTAAAATAACTAAATAATGTTTGTTGTATTAATTTGAAGGAATTTACAGTGGTTATTTATTAAACATACTATATCAGGAGTGGCATCATAAATACAAATCGCGTACTACCAACAAAATTAGAAGTTATTAGCATGAGTTTCAATGGCTGTAATTGATAGGGGATTAAACAGAAATAATGCATCTATTGATGCATAATGATGGACTGAGTTCACACAGACCAACTCATGGTCTGGGTTATATTTCTTCCTAAATTTTTATATTGGATTGAGTAGGGTCAATCAAAAAACGTTGTATATTGTGGTCCGTCCCAGCACAAATAATAAGAGTGAAATTCCGCGACAGTTTTTAGAAAAACAATTTTGTTTCAGAATTACAAACGTGGTCAATGAAAATCTTTGCAATGGATTTAAGCCACAAGTTTAGAGATTTTGATTACTCTTTTTAATCACGGCTTCTGTATCTTACTTATAGCTTCAATTGTTTATGTTAAGCTAGATTTACAAAGATTACGAAAACTACTTAAGATTTATGGGAATACCCGAAAAGCTTTTACAAATTTTATTTTGCCAACTGTATTGGCTAAGGTAACACATAAGATAAGATAAGATAAGATAAGAGATTCTATATTCAGATAATATTTTCAATTACAAGACTGGTTACTATCTGACATACACCACAAAAAGCCTATGGCTGCTTATTTGATTCTAACCTACGAAAAGCAGCTTCGATTTAAAAAAAATTCATTTTTCAGCAAAATAAATAAAGAAATTCAAGAAAATTACAGAATCATTAAAGATATAAATGTTTTTGATCATAAAAAATTCTTTAAAACTAATTGAAGAAGTTGAATTTTATTTAAGAATCTTAAAGATAGTATAAGAGAGGGCTAGAAATGAAGAAAAAATATTTCAAAGTGTACGTTTTTCTTAATTTTTTACTCCAAAAAGCCAAAGTAGGTTGATAGGTAGATGAGCTCGATGAGTCAGGCTCTATATGACTTTCCTTTTTCTAAACATTAAGTGGAGGTTCATCACTCGGAAATATTTTGTAAAGTATTTGAAATAGTTACTTTCAGTAGTAATTTAATTTTTGTAATTCTCTTTGTTTGGGGCTCCAAACTATTGCAAATTATCAGCTATTTACATAAAACTATTTTAACAAAATAGCTAATCAAATAAACAAATACTAGAAATTATATATATATTTAGTAAAAATTTGTATTATTATAATGAAATAATTTTTTGATATATGTAATGCAAATTATGTTTAGAACAAATTTCGAGATGACTTGAGGGATGAAATTCATGCATATAGAGAAGCACTGGTATTGTCAATACAGGGCAAGTTGACAATCCGAATTTTTATGTTTTTTTTAAATTTTGTAATAATTTTGTTAAGATTATTTCATAATAGAATATTTTGTAAATTTTACATTTATTGTTTCTTAAATAAAATTGTAATGTCTTAGAAGTTGCTTTAAGAATATTTAATAATCTTTAAATTTTCTCTAAGAATGTTTATAATCCTTACAGTTTCTTTAAGAATATTTAAAATCTTTAAATTTCCTTTAAGAAAATTTAAAATCTTTAGTTTCTTTAAAGAATCTTTGAAAATCTTTCCAATTTCTTGCAAAGAAATGTTCAAGAAAGTTTAAAGATTTCAAAGTATTTTCGACTAGTAGGAGTATTTCGTCTAAGGCCCTGCGTAAACCATACAACTTTTATTGCTTAACATATTATAGCACGCAATGTGATGGGATAATTTTGAAATAATTTGAATTCCCCAATGTGGTTTCTTATATATTAATTGGTTCAAGAAAAGTTGAGTCGTTTGCGGTTTACCTAAGCAGTTCCGTACGCAAAGAGGGGCCTGGTGGAATGTCCCCCGTCAGATTGTCAAGAGTGATTATATATATATATATATATATAATCTAACAAATAACTGTAATATTTTACAAAATCCTAGTGACAAGAAACCACGCTCTACAATAATATAATACCAGTCAAAATATTTATTTAGCTAGGGAGTAAATATTATGATAAATAGATGTCATTTATGCCAACAATGGTCATTATCTCACTTAGCAATGCTATCAATGGCAACATTTTTATATGTTTTCCATAAAACTCTAAGCAAAAAATAGAATATAAGCAGTTTCATTTATAAGAAAGGAAACGCACCTCATTGACATTGTGCAATCTTATTTTTGAGATTTTTTTTGTTAGATGAAAGCGTTTAACAATTTTAAGAAGAAACCAACAAAAGTTAAAAATTTCTAAGCAATTTAATATAAAACTATGCACAAATTTAAAACAATTTAGAAAATTTTTGTCTTCATTGTAACATTTTTGAAAATGCAGATTCAATGCTATTTGGTAGTCAAATTCGATCATTTAAAGGAGGGGCTCACATCTACTCTAGGAAGAGTTGGAGTTTCTAGCCTCCATGTCTATGGCAGAAATGGAAGTGGGGAGGGTCGACCCATGGGGCAAGGTGGGGCGAGGGAAGTCGGGGCATGGGACAAGATTTTTCTAAAGTGGGGCAAAGGTGGGGTATATTTGAAATACCTTCAGGTTTATTGTCTTTTGGTTTTGCGGCACTTAGTCAAAAAAATAAGCAACGCAATTGATTAATATTCCCCCACGATATCAATCGTGTCCCCAAGACGGTCTTGATTAATCCCAATGGCGTCGAATTGTAGCATCTTGTCGGCATTTCTTTGTATTCCAATAATGAGAATGCACACGTAGTTAATGACACCGATCAATTTGATCGGATAACAATCCCATTGCTTATCTGTTATAGGTCGTTCAAAACTAAGTCATTTGTGCTCGACCTAAATAGTTTTCAAAAACATTCCATTTATTATATAAAACTTTTGCCAAGTCTGAATATCACAAAAGATTTAATTGAATCGGGATTGAACTATAATGCTGAAGACCGAAAGAATTAGAAGTGCTTATCCGATGTCTAGAAGCACTTTGGAGTTCCCATTGACAGTTCTGCAAATACTGTATATATGATAAGTTGCGCTATGTCCAAGCAATACTGCTTCTATCTTATCAATTGCAAATTTTTATGATGTCTTTATTCGCCTGCTCCTAAATCAGTTGCAATTGTGACACCGACTCTCCAGATATCGCAAGCTCGTTGTTGAGAATATATATGGTAATCCTCCGGTTTTCTGGGAGAAAAACAAGCACGTCTTCCCACTACTAAACCGCCTGAAAGCGAAAGGCATTTTTCTATTGCTGGTGATATTATTACTGATAAACGTAGACATTGAATGTTTTTTTTCTGCACTTTCAATTTTCCAGTTTTCAGTAATATGCTGATAAATTGATTGAAAGTATGCGGGTTGAATGTGAGCCAAAGGTTAGATAATGTGGGTTGTGGGCCGGGCCGGGTCGGGCTGATTTTTAGAAAACTACATGGCTTCCGGGCTGGGCCAAATTTTGAGAAAATATGTGGACTGCGTGCGGGCTAAGCCAAAAAATAGCAGCAAGTTTCCATCCTTGGTTTATTATATTAATGTTATCAATTCAATTTGATTTTCAACTGAATTGAATTTAGCATTGTTGAAAGACTAATGCGGATATGCATATGCATCTATCCATATAATAATCAATACATTATGCAAATTATCCAATCAATTCCATAGTGTATAGCAGGATTGTTCAAAAGATAATCTGAGTAGAGATTATCTTCGATAAGATTATCTCAATAACCGATTTTTTAGTAATTATTCTGTACAATAACCTATCTTATGCAACAGATTATCAGTTCGATCACCTCTTAGTACTATTTTTTCGACTGGCTGAAGTATTACCTGGGATAGGATTTTTCTCAATTTTAAAGCACAAATTCACGCACGAGAAATAGAAATTCGCGAATTTATATTTGCAAGATTGCAAAAATCGCATTTATTAAAATAAAAAAATGACGTTGCATATGCAGGGCTATTTACGAGCAGACTTATCAACGAGCCGAGCTTCTAACGAGCCGAGCCGAGCTGAGCCGAGCTTGAGCAGAGTATTGGATATACAACGAGCCCAAAACGAGCCGTCTTTAAGCAAACCAAATTTATAGTGCTGCTTGTTAATTTGATTATGCAGATTTTTCTTATTTTTTCATTCAATATTCCTTACTTATAATCGTATATTAGAAATGTTTAGTAAATAATAGAAAGAGCAATGGAAATAATTCTGAGAGCACATTTTTAAAAAAAATACCGAGCTGAAACGAGCCTCATTGAAAGATTTTCTGTGGCGAGCCGAACCGAGCCGAGCCGAGCCGAAATTACTCAAAATTTAAACGAGCCGAGCCGAGCCGAGCTTAGAAATTAAGGCTCGTTGACAAGTCTGCTTACGAGTTAATTAAAACCATCAATATGAAATATTTCAACTTGGTATTGTCTTGTGACGCCTCAACATTGTGCTTATTACATAGATTAGAATATGTATTATACATGTAGTCCAATCAAAACAGAAATCAAGGGCTATTTTATTGTTTTTATGATATTGTCAACCTTATCGGTTTAGAAAACAAAATAACAACATTTTCATAAATAAAATTTGCTGCTAACAAAACATAGAATGAATAATTTCCCAAATTGTACCAAAATATACCTGAAAAAGATTTGTATTCTCATAGAAACATTTATTGCACTTTGTACCAGGTTTTCAAGTCGAGTTTGAGAAACTCGGTCTGAGTTCGAGGTTTTAAGTTTCGACTTCGAGTATTTTCTTCAGACTTGTCAACGAGAAGAGCTTCTAACGAGACGAGCAGAGTTTAAGCCGAGTATTGGAGATCTGGGGCAGAGCTATGGGTAATGGTGCACCACGAATATTTTTTCTCAGACTTGTCAACGAGAAGAGCTTCTAACGAGCCGAGCCGAGTTTAAGCAGAGTATTGGATATACAACGAGCCCAAAACGAGCAGTTTTTAAGCAAACCAAATTTATAGTGCTGCTTGTTAATTTGATTATGCATATTTTTCTTATTTTTTCATTCTATATTCTTTACTTATAATCGTATTTTAGAAATGTTTAAAAATAATAGGAAGAGCAATTGAAAAAATTCTGAGAGCACAATATTTTTATAAAAAATCCCGACCTGAAACGAGCCTTATTGAAAAATTTTCTGTGGCGAGTCGAGCCGACCTTACTCAAAATTTAAACGAGCCGAGCCAAGCTTAGAAATTACATCTCGTTGACAAGTCTGATTTTCTTAAAGACAATTCCGAATTCAATCGAGTTTTTTCTAATTCCGAATTTTTATTATCAATAATTCAAAGTTTTGTTAGTTAAAATATATAAATATTTAAATATTTCAGTTTTACGGTATTTTCCATTAGATTTTGAATCGAAATCGAGTTCGATTTCTGAAGATTTCACTTCCGAATTTTTCCGATCGAGTCTTGAGAGTTTATTCGAGTTCTTAACATTCCGAGTGCTCGAGAACCTTGCTTTTACTAAATCTGTAAAATTACTTTTTCTCGAGAGATAAAAATTTAATTACAATAATCTAGATAACCTATCTTGAACAAAATCATTATCGAAATAATCTATTTTTAGCTTTTTTGAAAAAGATATCGACGATAAGATGTTGAAAAAGCCTGGTGTAGTGCTTATATGAGCGTCTGCCAATAAAAATTTTGATTGCGGAAACGTTTCAATAACGTTGATTTTGTGACAAAGACGTTGAAACGAACTAGTTGCATGGACGGGTTAATGATCATTGCAGGAACGATGAATTTGCAACATCATTTATAACTGCAAAATACAATATGTGCATACAACTTGTTAATCATGGGAAAATAATTTAATAGCAATGAATAAACTACTACAAAACAGAGACATGCATTAAGGTTAAGAAAAGTAAGCGCCGATTGCCCATTGAAATTTGTTTTTGAACAAATGAAGAAAAAATATTTATGCTTACACAACATATTTATAAATCTCCTTTTTTTCTTAAATTCTAAACATTAAGCTAATTACTGTTCATTTTCGTCATTTAAATAATGTAAAATACTGTATTTTGGGTAGGTTTTTTCTTGTTGAACAATTGAACTATATGAGTTTTGTAATAATTGATTTAATATTATGAACAGGAATAATAATCAATATCCTATTACTTAAATTTGCGTCGTAATAATTGCCTCGACCGTACCTAATTGTGATAATTGGTATTGATAAAAATCAATGTTTCTCAATTACAACTGAAAACAGTCCGCGCTACTGTCTGCCACTTCCTTTATCACACTTTGTTAACTAGTAATTGACAAAATCTTTAACCAATCAAAGGCCCTGCTTCCATTAGAGTTGAGTCAACAAGCTGTGAACAAGCTGTGAATCTTGTGTTCCCATTTAATTTTTCGGCCCGGTTTGAGTTGCAGCAGGGCGACTCAGCTCTAATGGGAACACGTTCGCCCCGCAGTAACTTTCAATTACAGAAGACAATTCGACCCATATCTTTTATCAGAATTTGCAATAACTAGTATTTTGTCAATGTCTTTGTGTACTTCCTACCTTGCTTATTTAATCAATCAAGACTTAATAAAAATACATCTACTAATTTCGTAAATTAGGTCCGTTTACACCCGTGCTTTGGGGTAATTGCTTAATTTGAAAGGTAAACAATCAACTTCCTTTAGCAACCAATAGGCAACCGTATACAAAAGAATCTAAAGAATGCTATCATTTTAATGTGAAAAGGGTTTAATTTTATATTTCAGTTGTTGCAAATATTCAAGCATGATGAATGTAGCTTTGAACAGTATTTTGAGTATACTACAGCATTTGCATTCCAATATCATTTTTCTACAGAACGTAGCTACAATGGTAACATTTCAAAATTATGTGATGACAATTAAATTGAAGTCAGTTAAAATAATTGAAAAGAATGAAAGGCCGCCCTCGAAGATTTTGGAAATCAACTGCTAGAACCTCACCTTGGTGGACAATGATCCAATTAAAGAAGAACACAGAAGGCTACCATTTAAATTTTAAATCCTTAATACTATTTTTTCTTGAACGTAGAAGTATAATTTATGGAGTCCAATCCAAATTATTAGTTGAATCCAGAGTTTTAAATTCCTATAGTAAGTATATTATATTGTCAATATAGTCTTCATTCCAAAAGATGTAGCAGGAGAACCTTCATCCATTGTAATGCAAACGCAGTCCTACTATTAAAGCACGTGCAATTGTAATCCAATTAAATTCAAGTGCTATTTAAAACCTTTCCGCAAGTGAGATTAACTAATAATCTATATAAATTAATCTCATTATCATCTTTGTGAAAACCGCGCAAATTTACTTGCTTGGATTTACCTATTATTTTGATTGCTCAAACATTTGTTAATTATTCATAATCATTTTCTATTAATATAATAATCATCTGCATTAATATAACGAAACTGTAATTTCAAGGCAGTTCATAAAATATTGAAAAGTATTTCACCTCGCTTTTAAAAATCAAATGGGAACACGTTCGCCCCGCTATAACTCAACTCGGTTGTGTTTCCCATTTAAATTTTCGCAGAGGTATAACTTTCGCCCCGTTCGAAAAAACCGAGTTGAGTGGCAGCGGGGCGAACATGTTCCCATTAGAGTAAGCGGGGCGAAAAATTAAATGGGAACACTGCCTATCAAAATTCGAAAATGCTACGAGAGAACCACGGGATTGTTCAATGATTTATATTGTAGAGGCGACTACGGTGATTGAAATTAAACTAGAGTGATTGAAATTAAACTAGA
>CABFPE010000001.1:124334-145319 GCA_900660155.1 Hofstenia miamia
TGTATATATATATATATATATATATATATATATCGCTTCGCTATTTTTTAATCTTTTTGAGAATTCTGCTTAAATTTCACATTAGCTCACGAGATTTTTAAAACATTAGCTTACATGCAAAATGTCCAAATGCATATTTCCATGTTTTTGGAGCGCTCGAAATGTTAAACACTCTAACTCGAATTAGTTCGTAAAACTCAAAACTGAAAAACTCAGGAGATAAATCATTAATACTTGAACTCGATCGAAAATGAACTTGAAAATACCGTAAAAGATAACTTTGTTTGAATTTAACTTTCTTTATCATAAGCAAATCATTATTTTTTAGCTTACAAAACTCGGAATTATTTTAAAATATATGATTTTTTGCAATAAGCAACTCAGAATTAGAAAAAACGCAATCGTGCTCGAAATTTTCTTCAAAAACATATTTAAACTCGAACGTAAAAACTCGAACTCGGACCGAGTAGCTCGAACTCGACTCGAAAACCCTGTATATTTCCTTTCTGGCTTGTCTCTTTAAGTGAATTGCTGTCATTTAAAATGTGATGTCATAGCTGTTTCCTGGTCTTATATTTGTTTCCTACTATTACATATTGCATGAACTTCTATAACACTAACTGGACTGGAACAAATGAATAAATAACAGCAACATTTGGCCGATTTCACTCAGTCATTTATTAATTCCGCTCTTCACTTCACTCATAAAAGAGCGGAATTAATAAATAATTGAGTGAAATCGGCCAAATGTTGCTGTTATTTAGTCATTTGTTCCAGTCCAGTTAGTGTTATAGAAGTTCATGCATATTGAGACTGAGATAAAAACAGTAAAGACAAATAATGTTGAGTTAATGAATTGCTCATTCTCAAATTTGATATCCTGAAGTCAGTAATGACAGCTACTATCAAAATTGAAAACATATTTGTCGGAAGTTTGTTTGTAAACAACTTTTGCACTTTTCGTTATCATATTGTGCTGTGTAAATGTAAGTAGTTTATTTTTAAGCTATAGGAATTCAAGAGCATAAATAACAATTGATAAAATGCTACAATGTATTCAAATACAACAATATATTCAGTGTCATTTCTCCACACATATAGTAGTTCTAAAAATATTCCATAAACATAATTTATCAAAAATTTAAATTATAAAATTCAGGAAATTTTGCTTCCTTTTAATCGCAGGGCTCATGATTAATATAATATTTCATTGTATATTGTCACTGTTTATATTTAAAATTGTATTGTTCAAAGATTAGGTATAACTATTTAAAGTACATCCCTTCCATGTCATAGAATGCATCTCCAATTATAGTATTCAATTTGATAACTTATGCGGAATTTGAGCACACTTTATCCAAGTATGGGATCTTGAACAGTATTATCGGTAGTGTTTTGTGGAAATGAGCTGAAGTAGCATTACTGAGAAGTTGAACACGAGACGTGATCCTTATGGGAACTGGATCGAAGCTATTTGGTTCCACAGATCTGTAATCTGCAGTTATAGAGCGAAATATTATGTCAATCGGTGATGGCAGCCGGAAAATATTTTTTCAGGATGATTAAAAGTTAGGATTTAAAATTTGCTGGTCATTTATATAGCTGTCAGGAACTACATAAATATATATATATATATATATATATATATATATTTATATATCAGAAATATATGCTATTTGTGCCACTATTGTTTCTTCTATTCTATATGAGATCTTTGTTGTGCTTATCTGTATTTCTATATTTCATTAGACTTTCATTATGCAGACATCCCTGAAAAGTGCATAACTTCAATAGTTCTGGACTTCAGCATTTCAATCAAGTTTACAAAGAGCGAAAATTAAGATTTACTTTCAAAAAGTCGTTCCAAATTGTTTAAATATAGTAGCTTTCCCAAGTAATTTATCAAAGAAATAATAATTTATGTTAAGAATTTTTATTTTGCAAAACAATATTTGAAATATTAGATTTATTGGCAAAATGATATTTTGTATATGACTTTTCATTGACTTCAATAATAATTATAACAATGACATGCAATAACATGATTTTTAATTGTTTTTTCAATGATTCGAAGTAAACCACATTTTGCAATTTTTTATGGTTTCTGTAAAGAAGTATTAAAAGCTTACAGCTTGCGTTTTATATTTACAGAAATATAATATAGCATGGTTAGTTTTTCCTACCATATGGGCATTACTCTACATTATCTTAACATTATTAATGGGGTGTGAATATTCTAAAATTTTGAAATTTCTTAACAGACTTGGAGAAAATTGTGATAACATTCAATTGTATTCTAATTGATAATTTAGGTTTAAGCTCTCATAATATGTTTTCAAGGATTGATCTACAATAGCGAATTATTTTAAATGTTAACCAGCGCACATTACATTGTTTACTTGTAGAAATTTGTTCAATTATGCAATTTGTTTTGCTTATCAATTATAAAATTTAAAACTTTCACATAGTATATTTTGTAGGTAAACCTTTAAATAAACAATGCTTAAACAATACTGTGTTAAAATTTTTCTATTACAATCACAGGGAAAAAGCATGCAAGCAATATTATAATAATTTCAATACAAAAGATTGGTTTTATGCAAATATGTTGGAGGTATAGAAACTACGAATGTCCTAATGAAGTGTATTTAACCCTCAAACACAATATACTGAAGACATTTTAAATTTGATTGCATTGAATGCACATTTCGAGAAAATTTGTTGAAAATGACAAACTAGTGAATGAAAATTTTCCCACATTTACTAATATGTAAACATACGTATATTTAATGATTAATAGTATGAGCTAGCGAATAGTGTTGTAAACATTATAAACATGTCAAGTAGCTTCGTGCATTACTTTTGCTGTGAAGCTAAATCTTTTCTGTATTTAGACGAAATCCTTCATCAACTTTATGGCAGGACACATTTTTCTTAGATGTTTTGCTGTGGTTGTGCTTATGGTACTACGTGCATTTCAGAACATAATACGAAATGTTTCAGCAGTAATATTTCCAATAGAATCATATAATAAAGGAGTAGATCCAATGATTGTTGGAGTTGCAATTGGGATTTCAGACATTTCAATATTTATAACTCTTTGCAGCTTACCAAGTTTCATCAATCCAAAAAACGAAAAATTCTTCTATATTTTGGGAGGAATAGGGTCAGGAATATGTGTCATTGCTTTAGGATATACAGAAAATTCTTCCAACAGTAACCTTTTTGCGGCAATTAGTTTCACATCATATTTAATATTTGGAGTGTTTGCTGCGTTCATTTTTTCTTCTTCATATTCAATTGCCACAAGCATTTTCCCTAAACACCGAGTGGAAATAGCAAGTATACTACAAATTTGGTTGGGAATTGGTGCAACCATTGGTCCTCTTGTAGGGGGAATACTATATTCCAAGACTAGCTATTGCTATGCTTTTTTAATTCCCGGGATATCATGTGTAGGTACTGCGCTCTTGTGTATGATACTATTTCTTGCTTTAAAAAACAATTTGAATTCTGACAATGTTGAAAGAATGGCGGAGAAGGCAATTATTCTCAGATATATGAAAAATCCACACGCGTTAATGGTTGGAATTCCTCCATTTATTCATGGTTTAGTGATGGGCTTCAGAGACACGTCTTTTGCTGCATATGCTAATCAGAAGTATGACTATGATGAAGAAGATATTTCCTTTATGCTTGCTGTCAGACCTATAGCATTTTTATCATTATCGATCGTTGGCAGTTTTCTTGCTAAGAAAGGGTACTCGCCCTACATGTTATGTTGCGCTGTTCTTCTGTATACTATTCAATCCTTCCTTTTCTTTCTCCCAGAAAAATTTCCGAGACTAGCAACGGAAGAATATTTTTTCTTGGCATTCATTATTCAAGGAAGCGCTTATGGCTTTGTAATTGCACCATTTTACAATGTGTTGGAATGGATTTCTAAAGTGAAGAATCTATCTTATGCTAACAGGCTACTCTTTGCATCTTGGTTTTTTATATTGGTAATGATTGGCAGTCTGATTGGCAGCGTAATTTTAGGGGGACTACTTTTTAAGATTCTAGGTTTTCAGATGACAAATTTAGTTTGTACAGTCCTTTATGGTATAGGATTTTTGTCCCTTCTAATTTTTATGCTACATCATTCTTATTTCAGAGAATATACTAACGATGTTTAACATAGTAAGACAGAAAGCATTTTTAATTTGAAATTATCTGAACTTCAATCAAAATTATTTTGTCAACTTTCATCAACTTAATATAAACCTATTCTCCAATATCAGTGAATATGTCTAAAGAGTAGCTAACTCTAATGAACCTTTGAAATTTGAATCATATTGTTCATTTATTATTATTATTATTATTATTATTATTATTATTATTATTATTATTATTATTATTTATTATTATTATTTTATATGTGCATTTCCGATTTTGTAATAAAATTTTTCTGGATTTTTGCAATTTTTTAGCCTTGAAATTTGCTCTGAGCTGATTTTGTCACCTTTGTACTTTCGCAATTATATGAAAGTTTATTAAATTATTATTAAATTTCTTTTTGCAAAAGATATACTACTCAAAATTCCGGCAAAATTCACCAATATTTTTCAAAATTACTCAATCAATTATTCTAAGATATTGGCATTAAACTACTCCTTCAAAATATGGGGGGGGGGCTAAAGTTTAGAAATTTTTTTGTATGCACAGCTTAGAATTTTTTTTCCTAAAAATTTTTAGCCACACATATTACAGGAATTAGTAAAAATATACAAAATCAGTATGAATCACAGGATAGGGAGTGTTTCAATGAGCTGTGAGTGTTTGAAGCAGCTAAAGCAGTCCAGGTTTGACCATCAATTGTGTTGAGTTAGAAATGATCCTCTTTCTCCAATCTGTGAAATTGTTTATCATGTAAATTTGAAATTAACTTATATTTTCACACTCAGAACATTATAACTGTTGATGAAAAACTTTTAGAGATCTATGGAAAAGCTAGATTCCAAAGATATATTCCCATTGAAATCAGGATAGTTTGGCAATTCATTCCATAAACAGTTTTCCATTACAGTGTTTGGTATATATAGGTGAAAAAACTTTAAGAGGTGATGAAAAGAGGAATTCATCATCTATATCAGAAGCAGTTGCCTGAAAACTCATAGAGACATTTCTAGGTAAAGGGTGAAACATTGCTGCACTTCTGACTTACAAATTGTTTGAAAGACACACATCTTCTTTTGGTACAGTGCAACACAAGAACAGAGAACTGCCTCCCCATGCTAAGTTGGTACTATGACAGCATGGAGGAAATAGTGTTCATTATTACACTGATGTTTGGAATCTTTGTTCATATTGGGACAAAGGCCAAAATCCAACATTGCACTTTTCAAGTCAGAATAGAATTCAGATTAGTCATGAAAATTCTAAGCCAGAAATATTCACATTCTACAATAGCACAAGAACTGGTGTGGATATACTAGACAAGGAAAATACATTGTCCAGCTCAAAATGCAAGTGCAGTGGATGATAATTAGTGTTATCTTATCTGGCTCTTCTTTTGTGGAATTCTGATTATAAAGAAGTTTCTCATTATATATTTAAGCAAGAACTTTTTTATGAACTATGCAAGCCATTGATCCACCATATGATTAAACATCTGCAATTCATCAAACCTGCTATTAAAGCAGTTGGATTTCAACTTGTTCAACATCTATTTAGCATACAGTTCATTTCAAGAAAGATGTTTCATGTGCTCTCAGGGACACGATAGAAAACAGAGAAAAAAATACATGTACTTCCAGTGCCTCAATTCATTTGTGCATCACATGGACAAACTCAAACTATTTGTACAAACTATAGTCAATTAGAATAATTTTGTGCCATATTACTCTAAATGGTTTAATACTTGAGCTTGATAAAATCATTTTTTGCTGCTGTAAATGTTGCATGTTTCAATATTAGCAATAATCTTACCCTATATTCCTTATTCACTATTTAAACTAATAAAATTGAAAAGAAATCCTTTGGCTTGCCAAATGCACCCTACGCGTCTTCTACCTAGTAAGAAAGTAGACAACAATGAATTGTTAATGTGGCATAATCGGCATGAGAAGCAAAGAAATCAGATACTTTTTTACTATTTCCAGTGATTATATATTTTGATTATACTATTGTTATTTATCTTTTGCTGCAACTAAACAAAATTATTACAAAATTATTACAACAAGAATACTTGTTGACAAAAGAGTTTGGCAAAAGGGAGCAACTGAAGACACATAAGCTAATTAATAACACATTGTGTAAGGAATATCAGACAAAAGTTCAATGACAGAAATATTCATAAAATAAAAAAACATGTACATGTTGTTCTGTTTGTAAAGTGTAATACAAATATACTGTAAATGAAGAAGAAAGTGATAAATTAAATCGTTTGGATTTATCTTTGTTGTATCAGGTTTTATTCTATTATGACAACAGAAAGCCAAATGTTTAGGCACACGAGTAGCACTCAGGGACACCTGTAGCGCAATTATCGGCCTTTGGGTGGCAGTCTTCATTTGGCAAACATCAAGTCAGCTTCTGCAATCCTCTGCCCTGTTTAGGAAAGTGTGCCTTTAAGTTAGGTCTATGGATAGGAATTTATATTCTTTTTGGATTTCCTACCAAATCAATTCTTGTTTTATAATTAATGTCATTAAACAGCTGGACAGCTGATCATGGGCTAACCGCCTTTATTGTAGATCCAAATTTGTGTAGTTTATTATACATAATAAAATCTAATGAACATAATAAGTGTCTAAAAACAGTATTATCTACATTACGCGTTTAAGACATATGGGCAATCAATGACCAAATTTCTGCAGGCAGCAAGAATTGCTCACATGCATCGGAGAACATGTAGTATCCTAAACGTAGGGTTATTTATATGTAAGGCAGATAAGAAGTGAAAGTGGCAAGGTTGCATTTATTCCTATTTAATGAGTTTTAACGAGAGCAATAGTTGCACAAATCTAATAATGGTAAGCAACACTGGGGAGCATTGCATTTCACTACCTAAACCATTATCACTGAGAGGATTCGTGAGTCATAACCAATTGCATAGTAAATGGTGATTTCTGCTGGAAGCCATACTGCTCTTGATTACCTGGCTCTGCTTTGGGCTCTGGCCCTTGTAGTTACTCTTCACCAATCTAAATAGAAGTTTGACACTTGATTACATAACAGTGTATATCTATCTGAATTATATAAGCAAATCTAATAAATCTGTTATCAGAACTGTTAGTTAGAATCTCACAACCCGGAGAAAGTTGCCTTATCTAAGAAAAGTAATAGAAATAGTTACATTCGATCGATCTCCAAACTGTTGGGATTCTACATTAAGACATCCAAAGTTTTTTGATCAAATGAAAAATGGCAATATATTCATAGCATTTTGGAAACCAAGCAAAAGGATTTCAACTTACATTAGGGAACTAATTATTGATAACTAGATTACAACAGAAAACGCAAAAACAATGCAATTCACAAGCGCTTTTGAATTAGAAACCATAATAAATAACTTAGATACAAATAAATTGACTGCCTGATATCACCTTTCAATCTTTATCATTGTGTTTTTTTGAAACTGCATATACTGTGCCAGCAATCATTGGTATATGAATAAAAAGACACTAGTTTTTCTTACTCTGATATACTGGCAATGCTAAAAAATAAATAAATAAATATATATTCTAGCATCAGCAGAGATCGTATTATTAGAGTTATCCAATTTATATTGAATTAGCATCAAATATTTTTAAATAGGAGCAGAGCCACTAAATTTATAACAAAATTATGTAGAAATTTTAATGAGAGAGGAATATATTTAGTATTATAATTGCAATAGCCTGCTGGAACAATAATTTTTTTTTAAATTCTATTGATTTTCATACGATTTTTTCCAAATTAAACAAAATATTCGTTTCTTATCAGATAAAAAGCAACATTTTTAAATTTTCAATTTTCTAATAGTTTTTACTAAATAGTAACTAAGATATGGAATAATCTAGATCCATTCATATTAAAATCGAAATAAGTTACAAGGAATTCCGAAGAAAATTGCGCACATTCCTTTTTAAAAGACAATGCTAATTTAGCGAAAATAACACTACACTAATTGGAAAGTTTTGTATAGCGCTAGAAAGCCACCACAAGCACACACAAATACTTAATTTGAACGCTTGCTTTTTTCTAATATTAGGAAGGACACTCAAAACAAATTCTGAACTCAAATGCCTGTTAAGAAGTTAGGCACATCCTATCAGAAAAGTACTTAAGTTTGACATTAGCAAAATAATGTGATGATAACTTAACTGTCAGCAAAATTAGGTCAAGTACCAAAGCAATATAAACCATGACAATTTTCTAAATTGTTACATGTAGTCTTATGCGTTTTATCTATCTTTCAAATATCAACTAACTATACCAACTAAGGTATTCACAATTTAAATTAGAAAATGAAAAATTACTAAAGTTTTGCAAAGAATTGATATTACGAGAAATATAGCTGTTAGCTTGAAATCTATTAATATATCAGCTCCTTGTATCACCATACTTAATTTTCTTTCTTAAAACAACTTGTTTTTGTATATATTCATATATATATATATATATATATATATATATATATTTATATATAAATATTTTGTTGCTTGTAGTTTGTAGCTTTGTATTTCTACTTTACAGTAATGAATTTGAATGACTATTATTGAATATATTTTCTAGTGCTCTAAGATATGAATAAATAATAATACATTAATTCAAGATGATAACTTCCTTGAAACATATTTTTAACATTGTGCAAATTCTTATCACCGGAAGTTAAAATCAACTCTTGAACAGGTTCTTCCTTCCTAATGTTGTAGTTTCCGAATTGATGTGGTAAGTGTGTATCTTCAATTAAATAATTGCTTTTTAGTAACATATGAATGGAAAATTTGATTATATAATATGATTTTACATATATTCAACTAGTGTACAGAACGAATAACCTCTTCCACATTTGAAAGTTATTGTTGTAAGAACTTTCCACAATTTTTAACACAATATATTTCTAAATATTGTTAAGAAATTTTAAGCACATTTTGAAAATTGCGTATGCAATTTATGCAATCAACTTGAATTCTTCTGTTTACATATCAATCTGTGAAATATAATGAAGAAGCATATTAAAAACTGAAAATGTTAAATTTTATAAATGTGATTGTCAAATATGCTTTTTATTTTTGAAAATTACTAATGTAAAATGCATATTTCTATATAAAGCACATTCTCTAAATGCTGTTTTGTGCTAAAAACAATGTAATTTGTGGCATTTTTTGTCTTCATTTACTAAACCTACATTTACAATTTCATATAATTATATGTGACTGTCACGACGCTTGTTTGTTAATAAAACAATAATTATATATATATATATATATATATATATATATATATGTATATATATATATATATATCCACTTCTGTATGTATACCAATTCTCATTTTAACATAAGACAAAATAAATAATAAAAAATTTTGGTAGATACTTGAAATATCTCTTTTGTTTGAAAAAATAACGCAAGGAATATACTTTACTATAAGTTGCATATACAGACATACATGCATTAACCATTTTGCTTTTAATGAAAAAAATTTTATAGAATTTGAAATGTCTGGGCCCACCCCTAACTATACGATAACAATGTATTAATCAATTTTTGCAATTTTGTAAGTAACTTTGGATCAAGTTGGCAAAAAATTGCCAAATATTTGGAAAGGATTTGCAAATCGATTCCACATATTTAGCAAATTTTCCAAATAATTTGCAAACTTTCCAAGAATTTTCCAAATATTCGGTAAACTTTCCAAATTTCTGGTTTCGTGAATTTTTTAGAATTTATAAAATAAATTAAGCAATTACAGTCATACATTTTTAAAAAAGCATTAAACTTTTGTCAGCTTTAGTTATTTATAACAGCAGTTAATTCAACTGCCTTCACGTTATACATTAGAGTGCATACAGAAAACGTAGAGAGCCAAGACCGCAACTCATGGTCTAAACTATAGAATCAACTGCCAACCAATTTCAATAATGCACTGGCTGTCAGACAGCATCTTAATTTCTAACGAAAGCAACATTGAATAAATTCCAATTAAGCTTGTTTTTATTCCCTAACAATTTGCTCAAAATTTTGGCAATTATGAATTATAATTTAAACATTTATAAGTATGTTTCATAGGACAAACTGTTTTCCAAAGAATTTTCTCCAAGCCTATCTTCAAATTTGAAAATCTTAAGCTATGGGTAGGTTTATTGGGGAACATACATTACTGCAATGTTGAAAATTTATATTTAAGCTTATTGCTGTGGCAGAGGTTGTTGAAAATATTAACAAGTTTTCTTTGAACATTTCGAATTCTTGAAAAAGATGTCAATTTTCTCCATACCTAGTGTTCATGTATTGCTAAGGTTTTGAAGCCATGGAGACAACAGAATTTTAGATGTTTCTTGATATTCTTAACCCATTGAGGCGTACCGTGTGTAAAGACAGAGGTCGTGGAGCCGAAGACCCTTGCGACCGGAAACTTTGATCAATGGCACAGAGCCAACGTGCGGATTTAGAACGAAAAAGAAAGAGGAGACTCTCTTCTATCATGTGGGGCTTTCGGATTGAGCACACCATTAATAGTTTTTGAGCTATAAGCATTTAAAATGTTTTATAGGATCATGAAATTTTTTTAAAAATGCTCAGGCTGTTTAAGGTTAAAAATTATTTCTGGTAACATAAAAAAGTAAAAAACACAGGTGATAGCACTAGTCCATAACTAGTACTAATTGTGTATTGAAATGTTGCATAAATTATTCTTAGATATATAAATATTTTAATTGTTTATAATGTAGCCAATGAAAAGTTGAATTTTTCATTATATTGGTTTCAAAAATGTTCGAAATAGTCAATTATATATTAAGTACACGTTTATTTATTCAAATAAGCTGTAAATTAATGAATGTACATATTGTAAAAATTTGAAATATTGCCATTTACAAAAGTTATGCATTTTTATCCAAATATTTAGCAAATATTTTCAAAATTTTCTGAAGGTATTTACTAGGGAGAGAACGCATAACAACACAATATTTTTATTACATCATTCAAGTACACAAGTGTTCAACCAACCCGTATTCTCTTAGGGTAATGGAATAAGCACTACTTATCATGCAGCTTAATATAAATGGTCTTTTAGTCATTTAAAAACTATTAGTTAATGTGGAATTTGAGAGATTTAAAAGGTTCGGAATTTATTACGAATTCTGTAGAGATTATAATTGATTGTTATGGAACGAAATGCTACATGTACAGTAATTGCTCAAGCGAATGTCAGCATAAACTTACACAATCTGAAAAAAAATCAATTCCGTATTTTTAGTATTACGCTTACAAACATTCGTTTCCGAGTTACAGAAATGGACATGCGCTGACATAAAGAGCAAATACGTGCATTCATTCAATAACTAAATATTTTAGAAAATGAGAATTGGCAAATTCATTGCCTTTATATTTTGTGCTTCTCTGCGTATATTACAGAATGGAATTCGAAATGTGGCTTCTCCAATATTTCCAATCGAAGCACATGCGAGGGAATTTGGTTCTACTACAATTGGAGTGATTACAGGAATGCAAGATGTAGTAGGCTTTTTCACACTTTTCATGCTACCTAGGTTTGTAACCAAAAATAATGAAGCGAAACTATTTGTCATTGGTGGTATTGGTTCGGGTATTTCGGTTACTATGTTTGGATTAGCATATTATTCCCTGAACTCTGCCATATTTGCAGTTATTAGTAGCATGGCGATGTTTAGCTTTGGCTTCTTTGGATCATTAATCATAGGATGTGCTTATTCCTTAGCCTCAAGCATTTTCCCTAAGAGAACAATAGAAATAGCAAGTGCCTTACAAATTTCAATTGGCATAGGATCTGCTGGTGGTCTCATTTTCTGTGGATTACTTTATTCATTAGTTGGATACTCTTTCTCTTTCATTATACCAGGAATTACCTTTATGATAACTGCAATGCTTTTTCTGTTATCATTTTTTACATTAAAAGATAATAATTCAAGCACTAAAAGTGAAATAGTTAATAAAGCTAGCATACTTTGCTTTGCAAAAAATCAGCATGCCCTGGCGCTTGGAATTCCAATCTTGATTACAGGGTTACACATGGGTTTAAGAAATACGTCATTTGCTGTGTATGCAAACCAAAAGTATGGATTTAAGGGAGATGAAGTATCATACATTTATTCATGTAGACCAATCTTTTACATCATATTTTCATTCGTTAATTCATTTCTGGCAAAAATGGGGTATTCACCACACATGCTATGCTATTCTGTCTTTATCTATGCAATTCAGGCTTTTTTGTTTTATATTCCTGAAATATTTCCTTCAATAAGAACAAAACTTTACTTTTCTATGGTACTAGTTGTAAATGGATATGCATGGAGTTTTGTCCAAGCTCCATTTTACAATGTGATCGAGTGGATATGCACCGTTAAATCTATATCTAATGCAAATAAGTTGATCTTTGCATCATGGTATGCTATTATTATTGTGATTGGTAATGTTCTTGGTTGTGTAGTTTTCGGAGGTGTATTGGTTGACCATATTGGATTCACATTTACAAATCTAGTATGTGCAATCATTGATTCATTTCTGTTTATAATACTTGTTATATTTATGCTAAGGCATTCTTATTTTACAAAATATACTAATGAACTGTGAAAATCAATTATATTAGGCTGCAATAGAGAACTACTAGCTGACGACTTTTAGCCTAGACTGATAATTTGGCTAAAAAAGAAATGCAAGGAATTTAAGCTGTATAAATATTTATTAGGTATCACCTGTTTAAGGAATAGTTTTGATTTATTAGAGTGTAATTGTTTTATATTCGTCAGCAAACAACAATCCCAATTCTTTTTGTTTTAATAACCCCGCCCTCCCAGTTTTGTACATTACATACACAAAGAAACGTACACATCCGCTGTGATAACTTTATTGATTGCCTATTTTTGAATCAATAACACGTGTACATGTGCATATTCTGCATTCTGGAAAATATATTTTTATAAAATCTCCTTAATCACTTGGGAAATTGAGAATGTTTGTTTAATGTCTAATGATTATTTGCATATACTTCACTATTAATTTAAATTTGAAAGTTTTCTTTACCCATAATTATGCTCTTAATGTAAGCATCAACTTTTGATAATTCTCAACTTTGTAAGCAATTTCTATATTCATTCTTTTCCCAACACTAATTTGTTTGCCATAAATGAAAATTTATCACTATATACATCTAAACGATTCGATATTATTTGAGTTCTTCTTGACAAAGCCAATAAATCTTTAGGATATATTAAATTAAATCAATTTTAATTATATATATATATATATATAGGGTCTTCCACAAAAACCGTGTTTTTCAAACGAAATGTTTTTAACATTAGATAGATAAACAATTAAAGCATAAATATCTTTTAATACATATAAAACATTGAAAAGACGTATGCTTATCCACTCTATTTAATTTTTTTCCATGGAAACTCAAGAGAAGAAACTAAAGACAGTCACCATTATTAGCTACACTGGCTTACAAGTCATCAATGAGACGATACAGTTCCCGAGACAGCTTGAAGCGCGTCATTTTTTCGCCCAGAGAGCCTTGAAGAAATGCTTCCACTTCTGGGATGGAATTGAGTTCCAGTTCCCTTTTGCAGAATTCGATGTTACGAAATGCGTATCTGTGGAGCAGATTAAAGTCGGGAGAATAAGGTGGCTACGAGTGTGATTCCTTTTTCCTCGAAGAACTTCTGTCTTAAAATCGCGGGCAGTGTACGGTCTGGCATTATCATGCATAATGGAAAGGTGATTTTGGCGCCGTAGTTGGAGAGTCTCCTCAATAAAATTTATATATCTCCCAGCATTCACAGTTTCGCCTGATTGAAACACATGAAACAGAAATTCACCTATAAAATTGCAGGCGACGACAATATCAAACTTTTTGTCAGCCATTTTTCTTCTGGCCACTTGAGTGCTATCTCCATTAGAATGGATCCAGCTTCGAAAGTGTTGTAATGGAGGAAGAGGCTTCGCGTAAATCCATTTTTCATCCACCACAAACACATTACCATTTAAAGAATTGCCAAGCTCAGTGGCTCGATTCCCTCGCTGAACTTTTTGCTTTTCAGTCAATCATTTGGAATCCAACAGTCAAAGGCACTTTTTATGCTAAGATGTTTCCTAATTATGCGTTTGGCATTTCTAGGTAGGTTGAAATATACTGAACAGAGACATGTGGATCAGTATTTATGATTTCTCTTAGGCGTTGAATGTTTTCTTCCTTAGTGTGGGAAATTCTCCGTCCAGACCCATCCTTTCATTTGCAAGTTTCTCGATCACAATCTCTAACTTCCTTCGCTATTTCTTGCAAAAAATAATTTACTTAAAGTAAAAAATCGCTAATGCATGTAAGAAAAAGTACTTTAACTCAAATATGAGAAGATGTAAAAAACAAAACAGTGGTAAATAAAGCATACTTCAAAAAGGATATGTAATTTGTTTTTGTGGAAAATCAACTGTTATGGTATGGAAAATAAAATATTAAATCAGATCCACTGTTTGTGTAAAAAGCAATAAATTTACTTCTATTAGATAGAGACAGAGAATCTAAATTAGGTTTGGCTTTAGCACGGATGTTGTGAACAGAAGAAGAAATAAAATATCAAATAGATCTAAGGTATTCAAGTGTAACGTATGTTTTTAGACAAATGTCTAACAAATGCAAATCATAAAAAAAATTTTCTGCCAGTTAGTTGATTTTTATGGATTTGTTATTAATATTTTTGAAAAAATCAACTCAGCTATAAATTAATGTATCTGTTTTTACTTTAAATACCAGTTTGCACACTCGACCATTAACTAGGGATGTGCCGGAATCCGGTAAAATAGGCAATTACACAACCGCATCCAGACATCTGGTTTCCGGTAAAAATTAACATGTTCTTCGGATTTTCCGGATAACATATTCTGAGATAAAACTTGATTTAAAATGGAATTTTCGAGGAAAAAGCTATATTTTTTCATGATAAGGAAGTTGTCATGCAATAAAACAAGTTTGTTTCTGACTTATCAGACGTAGTATATTTAATATTTATATATTTTCTTTTGCAAGAGGTTGATATTAGTTGAGAAATGAGGTTGTTATTTACTAATAATTAGGGCAACCAAAGTCATAAAAGTAATACTTTTTTTTGTTGGCTTATTTTGCAGTGTGCTTAATATTAGATGGTTTTCAGACCTGGGGTGCAGTTTAAGAAGTTATGAAGTCATAAAAACTAATATCTTGAAAAAAAGGTAAAAATTAATGCTGAATTGTGACTGCTTTAAATCATACATTCAATTTCAATTAATGTACTTCTTGTTCTAACCCCCGAGTAGATAAATTGGTAGCCTATTGTTGACCCAATCTGACTCGACTCTCTGGTAGACGCGTTACTAGAACTGGCCATATATGCTGGCAGCTGAATAAATATTAAATGAACTACATAAATTATTATTTCATGGATTTTGCAAGGCACACGTGTTACAGAACTTTGTCATGCGTATTCAGGCAAAATATGTGAGGGTTGACAATCTAATTGCTTCAATTAAGGCTGCTATTATAAAATATCAAAGTCTTTCAATATTTAACTGAGTTGAAATTCCACCAGATGTTGTTATTATTCCCAACCTTGATCCTGGAAATGATAGCTGCGAAATAATCGCCTCTATCAATTCACGATTAGAAAATACCGGTTTCACTACTATAATGGAAGGAAAGGTGATGGACAATTAATCGGAATTGGATGTCAAGTTTAGAAAATGTCAAAGAACCTCGGCTGCAGTTGAGAGATGTTTCTCTATGTTGAGCAAACTTTCGGCCTGTGACAGAAATCTTAACCACAATATTATGGCACCCGTTAAACTCAACAATGAGCTTCTAGTCCCTGTCAACCTTATTGCATCTTCAACAACATCTGAAGAAACCACAAACTCTGACTGATTTGAATTTAGAAGATGAATCACCTGAATTAATCACGCAAGTGAGATTAGACGATTTTATCCTAGATTTACTCTGACAAAATCTAAAAGTGAGTTATTGGCTTCGCAGTTGAAAGAGTGGCATTTGCTGGCAAAAGATTGTCAAATATCTCAGTATCGGAAAAGACATGCTGAATATGCTTTATTTTTTTCAGTAACCAACAATCTTTGCTTCTGCAATAATGTAGACAGCCTATTTACCAAAATTCGTTACGAACATAATTCAACTAAATGGAGAATGTTTATTGATTGCTCTTTCAGTAGTCTTAAACGTATTTATTGATCAGTATTTATACAATTTATAATATTTACATGATATTTACACTTATATTGATTTACAGTTAATTTTACTTTTGATCTCCGATTAACCTTACATGTTTCAAAATATATTTTAGGGGTGTTATTGCACAATGGTAACCAAATGCCTTCAATTCCACTATTCACACCATCTCAGGGAAGACTATGATAATGTTAAGAAATTACTGGAAAATATCGAATATATGAACTACAATTGGGATATCGTTGATGACCTTAAAATGATAGGCTTTCTAACTGGGATTTAAGCTGGCTATACCAAATATTCAGTGGAATTCAAGAGCTGATGAAGACCACTATGTAAGAAAAAATTTGTCAATTCGAGATGAATTACAGCCTGGGTTGCTAAATGTTCTATACAAACCATTTGTTGATGTAAATAGAATAATTTTACCACTTTACACATAAAATTAGTCTTAGCAAAACAATTTGTGAAAACACTAGATTCGAATGGACGATACCCAAATTTTATTAGGACTATGTTTCCTAAAATAAGTGAAGCGAAAATTCGAAATGGAATTTTTGTTGGACCACAAATTTGCAAGATGTTGCTCTGTGAAGAATTAGACGATCCTATGACAAAAATTAAAAAGGAAGAGTGGATATCATTTAGAAAAGTAACAAAAGGACTTTTCGGAAATCGCAAAGATGGTAATTTCCAAGAACTTGTTGAAAATATGTTGCAGGCGTATCATTGAATGGGATGTCCTATGTCAATCAAACTTCACTACTTACACTCACATCTGGGGTTTTTTCGACCCAATCTTGGGCGCGTTTTCAAAGAACATTGTGAGCGTTTTCATCAAGATATCTTACAAATGGAGACAGGGTATCAAGGTCATTGGGATGCGAATATGATGGAAGACTATATTTGCACCATAATGCGGACTGAAAAGACACAATTCAAACTAAAGTTTTCAAGCAATGTGCATTCTTAGCATGCTATAGGTAGTTAAATACATAAAACTTAAAATGTTTACATTATTAAGCCATAAGTAAATTTTATACCTTCCGATAAATTTAAGAGCTTATAAATGTAAAAAATCACATTAGGGACAAAATAGTGAACCACAAAATGCAAAATATAAAATGCTGATATCTGATTAACCAAGATCCCCTGTAAATTATCTTTAAAAATTTTGCCCCAAAGGTAGCCAGTGGTAACCTTAGTGGGGTAGGAAAAAATTCGGCCTCGATATGCGCTTCTATTCTGTGAAATACGCTGCTGTTTTGATTGTTGAGAAAAACTCGTTAACCAAGTTAATGTCGACGCATGGCGCAAAATTTCGACAATGACAAAATAGAATATACCACTGCGGTACACACATGCTAATGTACAATAAGCATTTAACAAATTTGAGAGGGCAAGCACTTTCCAAAAATTTGTTACCTAGTGATAATCCGTACAATTTATGGCTTTATTGAATTATAAGTGTATACTTATTTTACAGTGAGAGAAATTGTTCAGAATGTATATCATAGACATGTTATTGTCCTACGCCATTTGGCTGTTATTTTGCTCATTTTTATTAAATTAAACTATATTGTAAATATTCTGAATGCCCATTAGCTAAACAGGCGGTTGTGTAGCGTTGCAGAAACTAATTTCCATTTGCAAAATTTCATGATCTAATCTAAGATTCAATCAACGAGTAATTATAATTATTCAATCAATTAACTTTAAAAACTAAACCGCCGCGTAGAGTTATTTCAAACATTATATCTGCTATGTATGTATTTATGTTAGATTTTCAAGAAATTGGGATTCCACAGTGGTTGTTATAAGGAGACAAGGATGACAGTTAACCAGTTGGGAAATGACCTTGATGCAGGAAAAGGAAACTAGACTTATATCAACTTACATGTACATTAGCAAATTGAAAGTTGCAGAAGAGCAAATGCATCAACTAAAATGCAGAAATTAACACTAGAAGGACGAGAAAATTTGCAACCTTAAAGGACGGGAGCAGTCAATTGGCGGCTGTCAATTCTTATAAGCAATTCTTATAAGCAATTCAGTTGTTTTGTAGTCCTATTGTTAATTACTACAAAATATGAACGAAATCACAATTATATTTTTCTAAAAGCTGACAATTATAATTATTGATAACATATTTTGCATATAACTACAGTTTCTTTACAACCTGTACATGAACCACATGTCAATTTGTTGCATACGGAGCACATGTATGACGTTTTATTGTGATGTGGCTTTACTTGATATTGTTCCCTTTTTCCTTGCTGCTCCTGTTGTAAAAAAGAAGATGAAGAGAATAAAGATGATGTTGCGCTTTTTGCCATGATGCACATCTTCTCTCCTAAGTTCATCAAAAAGTTCCTACGAAGAATGTTCTTGCTATTTTGAGTTAGGTCACACATAACAATCCAAGCACTTAGCGCACATATATATATTATTTCTCATTGTGCCCACCATAGTTGTTTTCTTTTGAATGAGTTATGTCGCTAGGGATGCATTTGTGAAAAAACTGTCACAAGTTATATTGTATCTACAATTCGTGCTAATGGAACTCCTTCAGGCCGATCTTCATTTTTCCCAAGATAAGG
This sequence comes from Hofstenia miamia, assembly GCA_900660155.1. Classification (NCBI taxonomy): domain Eukaryota; kingdom Metazoa; phylum Xenacoelomorpha; order Acoela; family Hofsteniidae; genus Hofstenia; species Hofstenia miamia. The sequence continues at coordinate 143,375 of CABFPE010000001.1, forward strand.
TTGAATATTTAGGACATACTTAGATTTTACATCACACAAAACCCAAAATGTGAGTCCGAATTTGTCAGGCTTATTAGCCATGTACTGTTGAAAATGACAACGACATTTAGATGGCAGGAGTTGCTCATAAGCAGTGAATTAGGATTATAGCATAATTGAAAATTTGAAACACCTCTTTGCGAAATTTCAGATATATGTGCAAATTTGTCATAATACAACCGTCTAGATCGTGTTGATTTATCATCAAAGCCCAAGCACCTCATTATGTAGGTGAAACGATAGTAGTATGAATTGGGTAGTACCTCGTGGTACACTTGACATTTTGACCTTGGCGAGCATGTCTGATGTAATTGTGTGTTTTTGACGTCATTGATATTTGTTGGCAAATACATTTGTTTGTAGTCTATTGTTTAAATCTAGCCAATTTTTTTAATACATATTATATAAATTATTGACCGTGTATATTGACGGGGGTGTATCTCTGACTTCATTGGTATATATTCTGTTTAGTTGTAATATTTGTTGGCAAATATATTTGTTTGTAGTCTATTGTTTAAAATGTACCAATTTTTTTATACATATATGTTTTTGGAATTACATAATTAATAAGTCGAAAATCCCATGAGATTAGAATTGTTTGCAGTCTATTGTATAAAATGTAACCAATTTTTTATTCATATACATTTTTGGAATTACATAATTAATAAGTCAAAAATCCCATGAGATTGTTGCAGTCTATTGTTTAAAATGTAACCAATATTTCTATTCATATTGCATAATTTTGAAATACCATTGAAATTTTATATGCAAAAAAATTACATTTTTGGAATTACTTAATAAGTATTTTCAAAACATAAATAATTTTTTAATATTGAGGGCAATAAATATGTTTCACAGAAAACACATGTCAATTGCAAAAATAAACACATTTGTTTTTAGTCTATTGTATAAAATATAACCAATTTTTTTATACACATAGAGGTTGAGGAATTTTCAAAAAATCCCATGAGATTAGAATTGTGTGCAATCTATTGTTCAAAATGATTGAATTTAAATGTGATTAAAATTATATCATAAAAATCAATTATCATCTTAGATTAGTTTTGTATTATGCAACCAAGAGCTATCAGTGAAAATGATTATAATTAGTATCTGTTGATCCTACTAATTTGGCAAAACAAAGGCATTTTGTTCAGAAGAACTTTTGAAATTTGAAATCAACAGGTACTTTTTTGGATTAACTATAAATAGAGTGAAATTCATTGTAACAATTGATAAAGAAAATTCTTCAGAATTCTTATATTTAGTTTGATTATCATTTGATTATTTTGTACAATGTTCAGCTAAATGGTTGATGTTCAGTAGTGGTGAGGATCCCATAACAGGAATGATTCTAGGTTCCTTGATCCAAGCCATGAACCTGCACTTAAGTTAGGCATACAACTAGGAGTTTTTACTTCTGTTTAGCTAACTATCAAACCTTTCATTCATGTACAAGCAATAACAAATTCATTATAAGGCTGGTAAGCCAAACATAGGAATTTATATTTATATTATTCTAGATCCAAAGTAATGACTATAACATGACCAATAATGTGACTGTATATGTATCAATTATTACATGTAGGCTAGGAAGCTGCTACATATTTATCTTACTTAAGTAAAGCCAATATATTTAAGTAATGGCTAATTACATCATTAATTAAGCATCTAGTAACACTCAAGGTTGCATGTCTAAATTTAGTACATCCCTACCTGCTAGTATGCCACCTTGATTATAGTAGTATAATAGAGACATTGGATGTCAAACCCTGGTAGAGGATGCTACATGCTACATTATATTACATGTTGTTTATTGAAATTGTAATCTTAGACAGTGTTATATGTGACCTTCAATTATGACTGTTAAGTTTCCAATTTCTGCTGACCATATTGATTGTTCACA
>CABFPE010000001.1:152361-171302 GCA_900660155.1 Hofstenia miamia
GAAGAATTTATTGTTCATCAAAATTATGGTTGAATCAATGCTATTTATAAAATTTCTACAAAAGTACCTGCTGATTTTAAATTTCAAATGATTCGTCTGCCAATATGGCTGTTCCTACGTAAGCATTATTTCGCTCAATTTAATTTGTCAAATTTTCTTGATCGGCTAACAAGTTTTCTTAATTTGAACAATATTAAAGCTTAGTTGCATCTTACAAAAATAACTAAGATCAATAACTAAATTTTACAATCAATTAATCAATTAATGTTAATCATTCGACGTTGTTCTTTTACTAGCAGCTTAGTTGCTTTTTGGATGATGCTACAGTAACATTAACTTTTTAAAATACAAAAATACCTTACATTATTGAATGAATTCAACCGTCACCACTTGAATCGTTGTGAAAACTGAATAATGTGTTAAAATGAAGATATCTTTCCGTCATAAGCATTGAACAAAATGCAAACTTCATGACAGTTTTAGTATGAACTTTAAAAAACGATAAAGAAAAACGTACATACACTTAAATTTGACAATTCCTTGTTGTATATTTAGAGTTTTTTGTATTTCAAAAGGTCAATGGTTTTGTTTTTATGTGTTTTATTTAATATCGCACGTAAATATCCATCTTAGACATTCTACAAATTACACTATGTAGTTGAACAATAAATTTTACTATTTGCTGAAAAGATTACACAATATATAGAATACAAATTACTAAACATCGTTTGACAAGATGATTTCTACTGCTAATTTATATCCTCCTGTACATAATGATAATTCTTCCAACATTTAAGTTTGTAATAAATGAAAGCTATGTATGAATGTACTGACAAACTCTGCAGAGAAACATTTTTAATTTGTAAAGACGCCCATGTTAAGACTTTTATTAAATTTTTAAGAAAGCTATATGTATATATGGATAAATATACCTNTGAGTTTCATGACATCTAATTGATTCGTTTTTGAAATGGCACTATGTATTCATTTGCGATTATCAAATTTTACTCATTGACTGAAGAAAAATGCGAATGTTATCGTTTTTTTAACAATTTAAAGCTGTGTATAGCATTGAAAGCATTTTGTTTTTAGTTTAGAAATTTGAAGATTCATTTTCCACTTTGTAGATCAATACATAAATGCACATGTTAGGAATAATATTATCAACTATTTTTATATCCTTTTTTAAGGTTTATACAATACGTGTGTTATTATCTAATTTTCTCAGAATTCTGCATCTCATGTGCGTTTGAAATTTCATACAATTTATTATTTTGAAAGCAAGTAAAAATGATAATTTTTTACGTTAATACACTTTGTGTCAAGCCGAGGTATTTATTTGTTGTAAGATTTTGTTCTTTTAGTTGGCATCTCATAAATGTTTAATACTATTTGAGAAAGCAAACAAATTTTTATTATGTAAAGACTAATAAATATATCATTTTTTAACCAATGTACTTTCTATGAAACAATTCAAACCTTTGTTAAACATTGATTGTATTCAATGTATTAAAATATTTATTTTTATAAATAAAATCTGTATAAAATAAAATCTGAATTTACAATAAAGATTACTCGTATTTTTGTGCATTAACGTTTTTCTTACTCATTCTTGAAAGTTTATACTAATAACCTCATGAAATTTTCATTTTGTTCAATGATGAAAAGATATCTTAATTTTAACATAATATTCAGTTTNTATTTATTTTTATAAATAAAATCTGTATAAAATAAAATCTGAATTTACAATAAAGATTACTCGTATTTTTGTGCATTAACGTTTTTCTTACGCATTTGTGAAAGTTTATACTAATAACGTCATGACATTTTCATTTTGTTCAATGATGTAAAGATATCTTAATTTTAACATAATATTCAGTTTTTTACAATGATTTTGACTAATTTGATCAGTTGAATTCATGTATACAAATGGAAAAATTAAATGTATATCAGTACTGAGAGAATGGATTGACGTCTACGAACGTAGAAAAGTCATAAGCCATGTAAACTCAAAGAACGGAAAAACGTCGAAAAAAATATGTCTACAAATGTGAAATCGTCAGAAACGTGAAAATACGTTGGAAAAGAAATGTAAATCACAAACGTAAAAAAACTTTGGAAAAGAAATATATGTCATAAAAGTGAAAAAACGTCGGAAAAAATGTAAGTCTACAAACGTGGAAAAGTCATATACCGGTTATTTATTTAATTCTTAACATAAAAGACACCAATAAAAATTTAAAATGTAAGCAATTTCTTATAATATAAAATTTATATTTTTAAACGTTTTGTATATATGTGTATCAATAAACGCTAACAACCAATTTACAACACTAATAAGAAAACATGTTATCAACAATCTTGAAACGTTTCATATAAAAATTCCTACTTGCAAATATTTTATTCTTGAATTCAACGAAAAATACGTATTGAAAAAAATATTTATTTCATTTGTACCAGAGATGGTGATTGATAAATCCTTTTACTTTATTAACATTTTAGTTTTGTAGCATCTTTCATTTACATAATTGTATAAAAACATGTAATAATTGAGATTGTTTTCCAACTTGTGAAAAAATTCTAGTTTTATATGATTTGAAAGTGCTTTATTTAATCGTGATAATTGTAAAGGGATTTCATGTATGGGAGATATAAATCTTTATGAGTGGATGCATTTTTGACATTTGAACAATAGATAAAACCATGAAATATTGACATTGTCTATGAAAGCATGCAACTTTATACATAGAGCGGATTAATGGAATTTCACATTGATGAAAGACAACTACTCTGAAAGATTTGAAACATTTTGGTAAGCTATTTTTATAATTAAATCACAGATATTGTTTTAATTCTTAACGCTTTTTTGCAATATTATCTCTAGTTAGTTTTACAGATATTTCTTTTAAAACGGAATCAATTTTATTTTAATAAATTGCTGCGAATTTACTGTCCGATGTTAAATTTATTATAGACTTTATCATAAATAGAAACATCTTTTGTTTGTTAATACACATTTTTAATTGAATTTGTTTAAACTTTTAATATTCATGTGTTTTTGATTGTGAATGTCATCTCGTTTTTAATAACAACTTGTTTATTAACCATTAATTTAGATACGACAGTGTGAAATTCATAATGTGCAAATATGCATTGCGTCTGTTTTCTACAGAATTCCCTCAACAACAATGATGATAAACTAATACAATAGACAAATTCAATAGTATGATATATATATATATTATCATTATAAGCAAAGGGTAGAATAAATTTCATTTTTGTCTTGTCTTAATCTCGTATGTGGGTTTTACCACGTACGTTTATTAAATACTAGAAATTGCATAAACTAGTTTTTGGTTATTTTCCGAAATAAGACATTACACTTCTAACCAGGATTATTATCTCTCTGATTCAAACATTTGTTATTAAATTTTACCGATTAAAACAAGTATGTAAAATAAACATATAAACTAAATTAATGTGGTATTTCCAATGTCATGTATATTAATAATAAAAAACAAGTATGTAAACTAAACAATTTAAACTAAGTAAGGTCATATAAATAAGCAAATCATGTACATTAACAAAAAGCAATTAAAACATGTAAACTAAATCTAGGCCACGTAAATATGCAAGTAAACAAATTGGTTACATTTTAAACAATAGACTGCAACAATCTCATGGGATTTTTGACTTATTAATTATGTTACAAAAACGTATATGAATAAAAAATTAGTTACATTTTATACAATAGACTGCAAACAATTCTAATCTCATGGGATTTTCGACTTATTAATTATGTAATTCCAAAAACATATATGTATAAAAAAATTGGCTACATTTAAACAATAGACTACAAACAAATATATTTGCCAACAAATATTACAACTAAACAGAATATATACCAATGAAGTCAGAGATACACCCCCGTCAATATACACGGTCAATAATTTATATAATATGTATTAAAAAAATTGGCTAGATTTAAACAATAGACTACAAACAAATGTATTTGCCAACAAATATCAATGACGTCAAAAATACACAATTACATCAGACATGCCCGCCAAGGTCAAAATGTCAAGTGACCACGGGGTACGACCCAATTCCTACTACTAACGATCTCTTGATAGTGTTTTGGCAAAAATAGGAAGACCCCATTTTGCATCCCAATTTGCTTTTAGAGATAGCTTTGATGACGCTGTAGCTCCTCTAATAAGAAGCAATCTACAAAACCTAATAAGTTTCTCCCTTGAGAAATTATTCGCATTTGTATTTGTTCAGCCACTCTCCTGGTTTGAGAACTTTAGGATGCTATTTTGTATGAAGTCATCAAAAAAAGGCTGAAGCATGAGAATTCATTTTCAGCATCTGCACGACGTCTGCAAATACTTGTTGTACCTCGAGCCACTTTAATAACATTTACTGCTGATATAGTGTAGCATAATCCAAGAATCAATGCTGTAAAAGGAATAAGAAAAGGATTAGTTGGTCAAGAAGATTAATATCGAATTGAATCATGATTAAATTAGTGTTAATTGTAAATTAAAATCAATTTAAGTTTAGCATCATTAATTTTGTAAAATGCAACTACGAAGGGGGCGATATCACTTCCATTATTTTTAACCATCTTGGCAGACGATTTAAAATTCAAATCGACAGGTACTTTTGGATCAGAAACTATAAATAGAAAAAAATCATTTGGAGAACGGTTGAAGTAAATTCTTCGAAAATCTTATCTTTAGATTTAACTTGGTTTGCTTATGTTAAAATTATGTCAAGCTAAACGGTAAATGCATTAGTAGTGACGAGGGCACACATTGGGAGTGATTCGAGGATCCTTGATCCAAGCCATGAACCTGTATTTAGGTTAGGGGTACGATTAGGAGTTTTTCTCCGTTTAGCTGACTATCAATTCCTTCAACAACATGTATGCAATAATGAAACTTCGGAGAAATGGTTGGATAACTGATCGTTGGATATTATATGTTATATTAACTAGACTCCATAGGAGACCCATAAATAGACCGATAACGAGACTGAGCATGTATTACTAATTAAATGTAAGTTAGGAAGCTGCAAGTAATTATCTATCTAATTATTTAAATTATTTAAAGCCAGTAATTTTCGGTAATGGCTAAATAAATATTTATTAAGCAGCAAGTGACATTGCCAGGTTGCAAGTACAAATTACACATTACAAATTGAGCTTAATTCAGTTACATCCAGCCTTGAGGGTTGCACTGAGTTACGATAGGGAACACATAAGCTACTTCATTGAGCTGAGACTTGGAGACAATCCATTGGCAGTGAAGACGACTAAGTGTTGGAAGCCTTTCGGAGATCGGAGTCGGCTGGAGGCCTTAAGGAAGATCAGTCATCAGAGGAACTGCAGAGGTCACGTCACACCTAAATAGTGTTCAGCTACATTTGGAGGTTAATAAAAGTTAACTCTAATCGTTAGTAGGATAAAGCAGTTTATACAAGTACATCCCTACCCGCACATAACTAAGAATTATATTCAAAAGGAAATTAATCAAATCATGTTAGAGCTTGGTAGCAGATGCTACAGTAGGACCTGTATGGACTTCATCGATAGCTTTCGACTTGTATATTTCATCTCTGCAATCATAATTTACAAGTTTTTGATGACATACAGCTTCCTCTATTGAATCAGAACTAGAATCAAAACTGATCTCCGAACTAGTGGTTGTTTCTGTTGAGATGAAAGATGCATCTGATAGACTTGAACCATTGCCTTCATCAGCAAATTCACCTGATGATTCTTCATTTATTGCAGTTAATAATTGAAGAGCTTTATGAGCAGATGGTCGTAGCTCTCTCATTTTAGAAAAGTATGCTAAACTGACGTAACAAAGTCAATAGAAATCTCTAACCGCAAAAGTGACGGCTGCCGTCCTTAAAGGTAGATATGTATAAGCAAGTCAGGAAAAATAACCTTTGATGTAGTCACATACCTAGTTCGGTTATCTACTACAAAGCATAAATATCAAGAAATTTGAAACTAAAATAAGGCATGCTCAATCACGTAGCTTTTGTAATATTAATTGCCGCCAAAATAACGGCTTTCGTCTTTTTAGTGTTAAAATAGCTATATGGTTTAAATAATCTGCAAAATTTAAATTTTTCAGATTGAGTGCATATTTCCTCAATGTAAATAGACTTCATCTATCAATGAAAAATTAGGCTCTAACTCAAAGAGTCGAGTCTAGCCCGCCCCAATTTATACAAAAAATTCATTGAAACAATAATAGCCTCTGTATAATATTTTTCACTAAAAGCGTTTTAATGAACAAAATTAGCAAATACATTAATCCGTTTTAGAGTAATTCAATGATGTAAAATATTGATAAAGATGTTCACATGAGCTAGTCATTATTTGTGTATTGCTTAAAATATGAGTTACTATACATGAATTTAAATACAAATATAAATGCAAAGAAGTCGATAAAAGCACGAATCAAATTAGTCCATGTAAAGCCAAATATATCAACAAAAATTCCCCCGAAAAGTACACATCCAATAATATTTCCAATCACTATTATTATTGAGTAATATGAAGCAAATAACACTCTGTTAACTTCGCAAACTTTATAAAACCTCGCCATCCATTCGAGCACGTTAAAGAAAGGAGCACTAACAAAGCTAAAGGCATATGCTTGCAGCATTATGATTGCTGCAAAATAATATTCATTTGCAATTGGACGATACACCTCGGGGACATACAAAAGAATAGAAGTAAGCATGTGGATGAAAAGCGAATAACAAAGCATTTGAGGGGAATATCCTTTTTTAATGATGAACATGTTTAGTAAAGTTGAAATAATATAAACTATAGACCGTGTAGAGTAAATATAGGAAACTGTGATAGTATCATATCCGAATTCACTATTTAGGTAACGAGCGTATGCAGTGTTTCTCATTCCCATATGAAATGCTTCTATTAATGACGCAATTCCTATAGTAATAGAATGTGGGTTTTTGAAAAATCGAAATATTTCCCTGGCGTTTAGTTCATTAGTTGAATCTTCATTGCTCATCTGCATATTTAGCATGACTATCACAAATAATAGTGTTAGCAGAAGATCGAATATTCCTGGTAAAATGAAAGCAAAAGCGTAACCAAAAAATGAAAATATCACTCCTCCAACAATTGGGCCTAACATCACCCCTGTTCCTGTTGACGCTTGTAAAACACTGATGATCATTAATTTTTGTGAAGGGTAAATTCTTGCACAAATAGAGTACGCACAACCAAAAACGAATGATTGAAATAATCCAAACAACACTGTGGATGTAAAACAAATCAATGAAAAAAACACCGCATTACTTGAGTAATGAGCTATTCCTAAAAAAGCTAGAGAAACTCCTGAACCAATGCCACCAAGAACGAAAAATTTATTTTCATGGTTTGCACTTACTACGGTAGGGAGCAAAAACAAAGCAATAAATGAAGACACGTCGTAGGATCCAGTGATTATTCCGACGTGTACAGATTTTAGTTCCCATTTAAGACATTCAATTGGAAAAATTGGTCCTGGAATATATCGCATAGTATTTTGAAAGGAACGAAGCAAAATACAAACGAATAAAGCTATCAGTTTGCGAAAACTCATTGTTACAAAATCATCAGAGTGACAATTCGTGATTGCACAATGTTTGACGAACTCTTAGGCCACGGTTAGACTAGTGATTGATTAAATAGTGATCTGTTCCATTTTGATTGAATCGAACGTCTAACCACTCAAAACAATTAGCGTTGTGGCGATCAACAAAACAATCGTGCGCATTCGAATTTGCTATGCATTGTAAGCCAAAAATTCAGTGCAAGTTAGTGCATGCACACTCTTTATTTTAACTAATAAACATTTTGCTAAATTGTGAATTCAATATTTTAAGCATTGTGTCAAAATATGTTGACCAATTCAACCCAACCCAAAATTCAGCGGGTGAATTTTGACCCAACCAATCCCAAATTCTATTGAGCATTTAATGTGCTTCACCCAATCCAAAGCTGTGACAAAATATGATCAAACAACAACTGTTATACTTTTGAAGTTTGTGCTTCATTGCCAACATATATAAATACATTTGAAAGGTAACATTTAAAATATAGTTTAAGTCTGGTATTAATGAAATCATATTTAGTGTGCAAGAAGTAAACCATTAATAAAACAAATTTTCATTGATGAGAAGGTTATTTCTTTGGACTTTGCGGGGTTCAATAAGAGGTTCTTTTTTGTGACATATTTAAAATAACAGAAGCATTGTATTTGTAATTGTCATATCGATGTTCATTGTTATCATTGTTGATATCATTCGTGTCATTTGTAAAAAAGAGGGTCACCTTGAAGAACACCGACTTCAACTCAACTGGTACATATTCTGAGTATTGAGTTGGGGAAATTGAATTTTTAATGAAAAATATTGACTTCAGCCACATTTTCAACATTACGTTAAAGCATGCATGTAAATATTCAAACAATCACTTGACAGCCGATACTTGAAAAATTCAAATATTGAGTAAACATGGTATTGACAGCGGTTGTGCAAAGTAACAAATGCATTGATATATTGCATTTTCAAGGCAATCAAAGCATTTTCGCATTGTAGCTAATCGAACACTTAGTTTCATAAACTCAGTACAATTGAAATGCGAAATAGTTCAATTTGTATTACAACATTACAGTTAGCAGGGAGGGAGTGCATATCCTAAACTTGCAAGATAGATATTGTTTACAATCTGTAAACAAACACATATTTCTTGAAATCTTGTTGTAGCTAAATAATATAAAGCATGAAACTTATAATTTAATTTACTAAATGTATTTCTTAGAACGCCGTTACCTCCGTCCCTTTGAATCGTGCAATTGGTTTGTATTCGTTTTACAGCATTTCTTTGTATGTACATGTACAGTATGCATAATACATTCAGCTGGCTTTTGAATAGTAGTTTTTAATAATATAATGCATTAAGAAATGCTTCGTCAAGTAATAAATCACTAAACAAAATTTTAAATGTGAGATAACAAGTATACAAACTTCTTCAAACTTTTCAGTGGTTCCTTCTATGAAGCACAAATAACATCATATAGTTTCAATTTTTAGATGGGATTTTATTTGCGAGTTCAATATTTGATTTAAACTTAAACAAAATGCTTCGCAATTTCTTATTGTTTCTAATGACGGAGCATTTTAGGTTCAGGAGACATCTTGATCAGCGGAGGGGCAGGGTATGCACATGCCTATTTCATAGATAGTGCCTATTTGAACATATGTTTTACACATCCTAAGAAATATATTTAAAGAGATTTGTAAAATAAATTATTCCCTATTAACAATTAAATCCCTAAAAACTTAAACGGTTGAATAAATTTACATAACGTCTTAGAAGTTGATATCATATAAAGAACAAAGTTTTATGCTAGTAGACAAACAGTCAAATTGCAGTCAATGTCACCGCTCTCTCAGAGGGAAATGCTTTCAGTGTGCTGTTTGCAATTACATTCATGTTGGCTGCTCTGGCCTTCGCTCCTCTTCAGAGTGGAAGTTAGGATTTATCTGTCCTGCATGCGATCCTTCTAAGAAACGTCTAGAAACAACGGGGCTTGCTCAACAGATGAATCAACTGACAATCTCCAATTCCATTTTATTGGGGGAATCTTGTGCAGAATCGTCCTTATCAGAGAGGAATCCCACCACTGATTTACTGATTCAGATTTTTAGCAGCAGAAGGTTTTCAGAGATTACCCAAAGGCGCAGTTTTCAAATTAACTTAATTATATATTTTTTGCCTGAATAAAGTCATTGCTGATCCTGACAACTTAGACAATTGGTCGCTTTTGTTATGTATTCCAAGTTTATGTTTAACTGCTAAAACAAAAGTGCAAAAAGCTTCCGCAATTTGCCTCTTCCAACAAGAAACACATCAATAAATATTCCATGAAAGTCATTTCTGAATTTCAATCACAGGGATTTAATCATACTTCAAAATCGACTAAGTGTGATATCAGAGACAATATACAAAGTAAGTTTGATGATGATGATATCAAGGGTGCTATCCATCTATCCAGTAGCAGTTCTGTTCTGGCACCTTGCAAACTTGAAGATATTGATCAACTCAAGAACCTCCACCCTTCTAGTAAGTTGCCAAATACGCAACCAATGAATTCCTCCTCTGTCTCTATCAGTTCTAGAAAGGTTTTGGTTGCCATTCGCTCATTCTCACCTGGTTCAGCTGGAGGTCCAGGCGGTCTTCTTCCACAGATTTTCCGTGATCTCAGTAAGGTGAGCAATGAGACTCATTCTTGCAATTATATAGAAAGTGTTACCAAATTTATTAATTTTTAATTGCAGGCAAAGTACCAAATTGCATTGGTCCAATTGCAGTTGGTGTGATCCTTCGACGACTGTGTGGAAAAGTTGTGGGTAAACCATGCCAATTGAAATGGTTAGCGTCATATGGTCAACAAAAGTTAGGTTATGCTATGTTATGTGTTGCCGAAGCCGTGGTGCATGCTACTCGCCGCTATATAGAAAACCCTAGCATCACGGACGACCACATGTTTATCAAGATTGATTCTAGTAATGCCTTCAACATGCTCAACAGGCAACGTTTCTTAAACATCATTGCTGAAAAACATTTATATCCATAATTACTCCGTTTCTGCTTATGGCAAGTACTCCAATTTATATTTTAATGGCTTTATTTTGGACTCAATGAATGATTTCCAACAAGTTGGTTCAGAAGGCCCACCAATTTTCTGTAATTCAATAGTTTTGTTACATCATTGAGGTCTGAATTGAACTTCTTTTATGTGAATGATAGAAATATTGCTAATGAAGCTAAAAAAGTATTAAAGAATCTCAAGAGTTTAATAACTTCTGCAGCTAAGATTGCCTACAGCTAAATCCATCAATGTGTCAATCAAGTCTATGTTTAATGAAATCTGCCCTGGAATTTTCATTACTACCTTAAGTAAACTAGTTATTCATGGTGCAGGTATTGGATCACATGCAGTTTTGAAGTTTTTACAGAGAAAACACAATGAACTGGAAGTTCTCTCAGACAATTTGGTGAAAGCAGATGCTCATACTGCGCTTTACTTGCTGAAGAATGCATTGGGAATACCAAAGTTATTGTACGGTCTTCGCTGGTCCTCCACATTCTTACATTTTGATCAACTTGAGAAGTATGATACTCTTATCAATAGTCTACTTGAACGTATTACCAACGTTAATTTATGTGATAATGCAACTGTACAAGCATGTCTTCCAGTTTCATTAGGTGGGTTAGGTATACCTTTAACACATATTTTAGCATCTATTTGCTTTCTTGCATCTTTGGCCAAATGCGAAGACTTGATGCTAAAGATTGCTCCTGGATGTCCCCTGCGATTGAAGAAGAAGATGCGTTGGAGTTGTGGTTAAAACTTTCTAATTATTCGCAACCTCTAATTGGTCAATCTTCCACAATTCAAAAAAATTGGTCTTTCCCTGTCTTTAAGCAACTCGAGAATTTCCTATTGACAAATATGGCTGAAAAGGATCTTACAAGGTTTCAATGAGTTCAATATAATCTAGCTGGGGCATGATTCAATGCTTTTCCATCCAGCAAACTTAAGCTAAAGATGAAAAATGTCACTTTGCGTATCAGTGTTGCATCCAGACTTGGAGCTAATGTTTGTTTATATCATTAACATATAAAACAACTATGGTAATGTCAACTTTATTATCTGTTCCCGTACCTCTTTACAAGTATAATTTAATATAATCACATTCCTCCCATTTTAAGATATAAATTACACACTAATTTTTTTAAGTTTGACAAATGTGCGGCACCTTCATAATTATATAATTCTGCAGTAGATAGACTTAATATTTTTTAACAGCATAGATCTTCTTTTTCCAAAGACTTTTTAAACCTTGTGGTAAAAATTCCTTTAATAATAGTTTATCGTTAACCATTATTAGTCGTTTCTGATAAAATGTGTTGGGCCCATCATGACAAAGATTACGTTATGAATTTGAAAATTTTCTTAACCCTTCTACGTCGTTTGGGGTATTTCTGTTCCCCAAAGCTCCTTAATTACGTTGCTGAAAGAGGTAAGCTCCTGTAAACCAACAAAAACTTATGACGTTTTATATCAACCAAATGCCTAATAATGCTATATAGCAGCAATGTTTAGCAGCTTTATTTACAATATTAACTGATTTTCTATGATTATCGTCGTTTGATGTAACTTATATAACCCCAGTTAGTTGATCTAACAAATATTAAGAATACTGTATTATGTCTAATCATTTTATATCTTACACTGCATACATGCAACTCTCCTTTCAAATCTCTAGTGTTGCTTGTTAATAGTTGAAGAAGTTGGTAATGAAAGCTCTTTCAATCATGATTCAAGATTCAAGTAATGAAGATATTTTGATGATTGTAGTTCGCCAAGATTAGGAAATCTTGAACTCTAATATTGAGCATGATGTTCATTTAGTTTTTAATCTGTCACCTGACCTAGCCTGTCTAACTATGATCCGTACCACAAACCAATCAAAGAAGGATAACTAGTATAATACGCGCAAAAATGTTTTAGCATAAAAGCATCAATTAAAAATACAAGAAAGTATAATTAAAATCAATTAGTTTTATGATGTGTAATCTGGTTTTGCCCTTAACCAATTACCAAAAATGTGAGAAGTTACACTGATTGGTGCATAAAATCAAGTTTATATCATTGCTAGGGATATTTGGCTTACTGCATCCCATCTTGTAAATTATTTTTTGACAAATCGTTGGCACTTTGCAAAAATATCGACGCACTATATACAAAAGAACTGCAAAATTCATCAGTTAGCATTATATCTCACAACATTTCACTTTGGCCATATTTGAGCAAAGGTAAATATTCTCTATTCTTGACATCTTTAATGTATCTCAATGACAACAGTTTACAACAAACTTCATAGAAGAAAAAAGGAAAATCAACAAACGATAAGTCTTTATTGCACTGGTCGCAAGTGCCGAAGATAGTCCCATGAGGTTGTGTTTAACATGATAAATTTTGCTTTAAAATTTTTTACATTGCTCTTGCTATTACTTAGCATTTTAAAATAAATAAGATTATAAAAAAGGTGCATTGAATAATTCAGTAAGAAAAATCTGCATAAACAAATTAAGAAGCAGAACTATAAATTTGCTAACTTAATAAAGGCTTGTTTTGGGCACGTTATGTATACAATGCATTGTTTAAACTCGGCTCGGCTTGATACGTTAGAAGCTCGACTCTTTGGTAAGTCTGGTAGTAATAATTGTATTAATTTCTGTATCAAATACATATGTGCCTATATGCATCAATGGATGAGTAACTCTGATATTAAAGAGGACAAGTTCTCCACTTGAAAAAGAACGGAGAAGATGCTTTTTCTCATGCAAATATTTACAAAATATTACAGAAAAGTATTACAAGCTTTCAAATTTGCTTGTAAACTGCATGCTATAAATGAAAGAATTTATGTAGATTGAACACAATTCTTTAAATATATTTTATATTAAATAATATGGAATTTTCAATTTGGGGTAAAAAAGTTACCCCAGAATGGATTAGGAATTGCTCTATATGAAAATACTGCAGCAGGTAAATTATCGACCCAAGTTTCACTGCAAAATCTTAACTTTTCTTTTAATGTACGATGAAGTCTTTCAATGCAGGCATCTGACTGGTGATGATATGGCGTCGTCTTAATTTTATAATTCCAACCAATCGTAATAATTCTTTAAGTACATTACTTTTAGATTGGCTGACTTGGTCTAACAAAATTGGTATTGGAGGTAAATATTTATAAACCCAATGTTTTAAGAATGCCGACGCAATGGTTTGAGTTGTAATATTAGTCATTGGGATTGCTTCAGTCCATCTCTTGAAATGATCTTCCATTGCTAAAATATATACTTGTATCCCCTGCATACCTTAAGAGGACCAGCGAGATCAATAGCAACAAATTTTAGAGGTCTGGTTTTGGTAGCTTTTGCATACTTACTTTTATTTTACCATATTTTTATAAACTGCACACTCCTGACATTTCGAACAAAATTGCTTAATATCAGTATACCTATTATACCACCAATAATGTTGTTTCAATGCATATAGAACTATTTGATAGTTAAAATGTCCTAAATCATATATTTAAGTCGCAGGTGATGCCGAATGCAAATTTTGCAATCAAATTTCAAAACATTGTCAAGAATGCTGAAAGCTTTAACAAAATTTAATTCACGAAAATCGACACAAAATCGCCATGTGTTATTTTTCTTTTTTACCCTAAAGAAATGGCGATGACCAGAAGAATCACATGGACTTATAATTCCTTTATTCAACATATTACTAACGGCATCTTTGCAACACTTTCTAATGCTTCAGGACCACGGAACATCTTCTTTTTAAATGGGACTTCATCTAGTAAAACAATTTCATGTTTTAAAAATGGCGTACGTCCTCATTCATTGTTTTTTAAAATTTGAAGGACGAGCTGCACCAACAACTTCTAAAAGTTTCCCGAACGTCTAATATTGTTTGCAAAATTTCATGAAATGTGTCAGAATCCCTTACATGCATAACACTGTATTCTTCTGCGTTCAAGTCCTGAGCGCTTATTATTTTGTCTACTGAAACATAGTGAAACTTTTAAATCAGATGTTTCAGAAATTGTGCTGAACAGACATGCAATGCTTCAAGGAGACAACTAGACAACTTTAAAATGACAGATTCAATATTTTCATTTTGCAATAATGCTTTAAATGAAGCTGTTAATTGCTCTAAGACGTGAGAGATTACAAGTTTTTCTTTGGAAAAATTCGAAGAAACAATATATGACGCTTTACTCAAGCATTTTTGCACACATCCTCTAATAGATCCATCAAAATCACTTAGTTTAAAATTAATATAATCATTTAAACGAAAAGAAGGTTTCATCTTATTTGTTTATAATTCGTCTAAATTGCTTAAAATCGAATAAATGTAGATCTTTAATCAAAATTGAATAAAACTGATACATGTGAAGACTTCTGAATAGATATTTTTAACAATTTAATCTTCTTACCTTGTGAACTTTCATTGCCACTCATTGCCACAACATAGATGAAGGCCAAAAATTCTTGTTTCCATTCAATCAAAGTTTTTTAGCTTTGGAAGCAACGTCAAAGGTTCCATCTGACTGTGCCAAATGTTATTACGTTAACATATAAAACAACTATGGTAATGTCAATTTTATAATCTTTTCCCACACCTCTTTACAAATATAATTTAATATAATCACAAGCAACACACTTGTGTTTGTGGTGTAAAAATTACATCCGATGGTCTCTATGGATTGTCATGTAAGAGGACCTCTGGAAGTTTTGCACGCCATACTCTATTTAATTATTTATTCAAGCGCACATTCTCAATGATCAACAATCCTTCAATTTTAGAACTTCCGGGATTGATCAGAAAAGATGGTAGTGACCTGATGGTGTGACTACTGTTCCTTGGACAAGAGGCCGCTCCTTATCGAGGGTTGATGCAATTGCTCCCAGTCGGATTTCCACTTTCGCTCCTGCCAAGGCTGCTGAATCTCGAAAAACAGCCAAATATTGTGACATTGTTCAACAATGTTATATATTTTAGCCTCTTGCTTTTATTTAATTATTTATTCAAGCGCACATTCTCAATGATCAACATGCCTTCAATTTTAGAACTTCCGGGATTGATCAGAAAAGATGGTAGTGACCTGATGGTGTGACTACTGTTCCTTCCTTATCTTTCAGCAGACAAATTCTGGTTGATGCAATTGCTCCCAGTCGGATTTCCACTTTCGCTCCTGCCAAGGCTGCTGAATCTCGAAAAACAGCCAAATATTGTGACATTGTTCAACAATGTTATATATTTTAGTCTCTCGCTTTTGAATGCCAAGCTGGTGCAGGTAAATCCACAGGAGTTTTTATTGCCAACTTAGCAAGTCCCTTGTATTTTCATCAAAGGAATTATGTGCGGCGGAATCGTTTAAACAACATCTGAGCCTTATCTTTCAGCAGACAAATTCTGCATGTATTTTGGGGGCAATAGAAGATCAATCTTCATTAGAAGAATTGTTTTATATCTTCTAGACAGATGGAACGTTGAAAAGACCAAGTACTTACAATTTTTTTGGATATAAGACATGGGGAATTTTATTTTCGATTTTGGGAAACAAACATCAACGCGCTCATGTATAGGAAGTTTTTGTATTTGCTATCAAAAAGGAGAATTCTCAATTCAGTACATGTAATTTGATCAGATTCTTGCTGCCCTTATTAGAAATTCAAGAGAAAATTACTATATTTCTAGCAAGAGTTCAAAAGTTGAACCGAAAACAAAGAAATCAATTGAAGTCTTCCTTTTAGAGTTTATATAATTTGAACTATAATTTTCATTACTAAATATTTAATGTGAATGATGTATGATTAAAAATTCAATTGCTATAAAAAGCATATTAATGCTGTCACTATTAGTTAATAATAATTCTTTGATGGCGATAAAAAACCTAATGCAAAGTAACGAAAAAAACAATTCTACGATTTTATGTAGTCATTTGAGGTACATTCCCATCTAAAAATATCACTCTTTCTTGCTTCGAAGACATGGTGATATACTTAAATGTATAAAAGCAAACCACATTAATTCATCTAGAAAACTATGCTCAGATTTATCACATTTATTATTAAATATCACACAACTTGAAGAATACTGTATCAAAAAATTATTTAAACTGCTAAAAAGATTGCAAACAAGTCTGGCTTAAAGGGACTCTTCATGCTATTTCCTACAATTAAGAACTGTCTTTAAAATTGGGTAGGTCACAATTCTGGTACGAAATGAATCGAATGTCTAGTTGGGAATCGTTGTTCAGATTAGCATTTTCTTTTTTGTAAGAAATACTGCATCGTGGATTCCTATAAGGTTTTTCAACAAATTACTTCCATAAAATGCGGAATCAAGTTCACGAGAACTTGATAAAAAACCGAGATTATCTAAAATTTTGAAAAGCATCATTTTAACCAAGTGTTCGACCTATACTCATTTAAATACATGTAAATCGCATATTGTTTCTCATTGAGTCAATTTTGAAAAAGTAATTAAGTATATGATAAAACACAATAGAGTTTTATTCCATTTTGCGGAGAGGGATTTGTGTCGAAGCATTGTCAAAACTCAATTTTAGGCTTCTAAGAGATCGTGTACACCTTTCTTGATATTCTTGATCACCCTTGGGAGGCAAATTTCAACATTCAATCTAATATGTTACCTTTCGAGATTGATATGTATGAAATGGCATCCTGATATTGAATAAAATTCTTAAATTCTGATATTTCAATTTAACAATACTTCAGTAGTTTTTACAGTAAATATGTTAATTACTAAACAGAATTTATGAATAAAATCTATTTTTCATTCTTTATTGATTGAGTACATGAGCCAAATATAGACAATTAGTTTTTTGTAAAAAATTATATGCTGATAATAGTAAAAAAGTTATATGAATGTTATTATTGATGCCGTTTATTAAGAATTATTACAAAACCCTATGTGGGTTAAGCATTAATAAGGACAAGAAATATTAACTATGAATGCAAGCCTGTTAGCATTGGCATTCAATTGCATTATCAAAAATTGGATTTCATATTTATTAGGTATATCAAATTTGATACAATGATCTTTCTATGTATTGTTTAACAATGTGGTAAAAATTTTGGTAATAAAAAAATTTAAATTTAATATTTCTGTTTAGATTAGGTTTTAAAACAATTTCTTCGTGGTAACACGAAAAAGCAGAAAGTCAAAGGGAGCTTAGTAGGTTTTAACAATTGTAACTTACTGCTAAACTTTTGCACAAGAAGTTCTCATATTAATATTCGCCATTACAACCAAAGATAAGTAAAAAAAGCTTATTTTAGGATATATGGATTGTGAAATAAACTTCATTTAATACTTAAATGCATAATATCTAAAATTGGTTAATTGACAATTTTCTTTATTCATTAAGATTTTTGTTTTCTCTAAGCAAAAAGAAACGACAAATGGTGTACTTGTAGTTAGCTTCTCCCAGCAAATCGTCAGTGTTTTAAACTATGTGTATAGAAAAAATCACAGATGCAGTACAAATAGATGTGAACAGTATGTATAATTATTTTTTAATTCAAAAAAACAAATCATTTGCAAAAATCAGCAAAACAACCAGTTTAATTTTTTATGCTACGCAGCTTGCGTTTTGCTAGCATTGCGCTAGCACATATTTGTTCTGTGCTCTTGTTTGTGCAGAAAGATGAATTATTTTGAGATGGTCAAATAATAATGCAGAAACTGCTGCCAAGCCTAAAACAAGATATATGTGGTAATTATTAAGTATACTTAATTCAGGTTTTTTTACATTGTTATGTCTTCCGTCACTTGAGTGCCTTCCTGACCGCTGAGAGGATTATGTTTGAGGCTAAGATTCCTCTCATGTGGTAACTGCTGCAATTACCCAATAAACAATAAAACGTTTTATATCCGTCTTATAGTGGTATAACATGTTGTAAGACCTCTTAAAGTAGGTCTTCTAAATGTTGTACAAAACACAATTTCTAAGCGTTGCTGAATGCCATTTAGTGTCCACAAATGATATTGTAAAACGCCTTCTAGGCGTTTTCTAAACGCCTTCCAGACGTCTTCTAAAACATTTCTAAACGTTTTAAACACGTCGTCTATACCTGAGAGATGCAATTTTTTAACGTCTTCTATACGGTTTCTAAATCATTTTAAGACGTATTATAAGACGTCTTCCAAACGTTTTATTGTTTATTAGTTGTGTTGCTAGCTTAACCTATTATTTTCTACAACAATTGATTTGTGATATATATATAT
>CABFPE010000001.1:189608-211504 GCA_900660155.1 Hofstenia miamia
ACACTTGTGAACTTCTTCAGCCAATACCCATGTACCTCATCTCTGCCTGGCGCCTTCCAATTCTTCATCTTCTTTAGAGCCTCCTTTAGCTTTGCCGTTGTGATTACTTCTTCTTCTTGTCTGAACTCCTTGTGCATCTGCTCACTCTCTATCTCTGGTCCCGCACTTCCCCATATATTCTCCCAGAACCTTACTGCATCTTCGCCTGCTCTAGCTGTAGCCTTTTCTCCTGCATCTAGTTCTTTGTAGAATCTTCCTTCTTGGGTCTAAAGCTTCATATTGTCTCTTGCCTGCTTTGCCCTTGCCCTATATTTTCTTAGCTTCTGCAACTAATCTCTTGCAGTTTCTATTGTCTTCCCTTTACCTACCGTGCATCTGTCCTGCACTGCCTTACTTGTCCTGATCTTCCCTATTTGCTGCCTAATCTTTGCCACTTTATTCTCAACTCTTCTCTCCCCCTTATCTTCTTGTCGTCCTTTCTTCTTTATGTCCATGCCTACATTCTTCAGCACTCCTAGCATCTATCCTTACACTAAGCTATTTACTTCTGTGACACTCCTAGCATCTATCCTCTTCAACACTTTATTGACCTTTGCTGTCTCTACTGCTAGCTTGCTTTTCTTAACTCCTCTTGGAACTGGCAACCTAGTTCTCTCACCTATTTCTTCCTTCATCTTTTCCTTGATAGCTGCTTCAGTTTCTGCGTCCACTGGTTCTGCTTCTTCCGCCAATTGTGCCTCAACGTTTATCACTTCATCTTCCCTCTGCTTAGCCTTTTCAACTCTATTTTTCCCTTTACTCTCATCCAACTGTAACTTTCGCACTTGACCTGCAAGCCTATGCTCTGTAACTTCTAATCCTGTTTCTGCCTTCCTCCATTCTTCCAACATTCTCTTCCTGTAACCCTTCTCATCTGGCCTGCTTCTTCTGTAACACTCCAATGCTGTTCTGTTCTGCTCATCTGTCCACTTGTGCCATTGTCCATTGGTTTATGTGGATCCTATACGGCCACTTCTCGAGTCCGCCTGTTGACTGGAGATTCTTCGCACCCTCTGATCATTTAAAGCCTGCCGGGGTCTGAGGGCCTTTTCTTTTCGTTGCACTTTCAATGAAGGTAGGGTCGGGGGTCCCAGACTTTCCTTTTACCCCTTGGCCACTAGGGCCCCATTATTATTATTATTATTATTATTATTATTATTATTATTATTATTATTATTATTATTATTATGTGTGCTCTTGTCGAGAACGGTCGGTTATCAAGTTCGCTCTCAAAAGCGGTGCAAGGTGATTTGTTCAGCGGTGTGACGTCCCTGGATGCGGCAATCACTTTGATTGAACATAAAAAGAAAACGCCGCTCCACCAAATGTTCGCTAAGCTGAACAAAGAACAGGCAGCTGAAGCACTTCTTCTTCTTTTTAAGAACTCTCTCCTTTCAGTATCTGATGTCTCTACTCAATCTCAGCTCGAAGTTCAAACACAAGCAAAGACACCCGAAAACTCAACACCAACTACCACTACTACAGAATCCGTCCTTTCAAAATCGTCACCACTCACTTATCACTCATTCCCAAGGATGCAACCAACACCCAAGAAACAACCGTCAAAATTGAAATCACGTGTAAAAGAGGTAAAACCCGGAAGTACAACCCTTATCATTGGAAGTAGCATTTTGAAATACGCACGTTCGCATAGTCTTCTTCACAATCAATTGACAACAATACACTCTTACCCAGGAAGCAACACCACTGAACTCACACGAAAAGTATCGCTTTACCCAAAAACACACGTCAATACTGTCATCTTAAACACTGGCTTGATCGACGCTTTGAATGGCAACATCTCGAATTTCAAGTCAAATCTGCAAAACCTATTATCTGAAGTCCGTAGAAAATTCACTCCTAGTCGAATCATTTTCTTTGAAATCACCCCTGTCTGTGCTGATGAAAACCTCTGCAAGAACTTTGACATCAAAGAATGCAATCGTATCATGCACAATCTATCTAACAGCAGCTACACTGTCATTCCAGTCTTCGAAAAGTTTCTACTCTCTCCACGCATTATTGATCCCTCTCTTCTTGCTCGCGATGGTATCCACCTCTCCTACAAAGGTCTTTCACATTTCATTGGTAACTTAAGGAACTTCTTCTCTAATTCACCGAAAACATTTCGCCTGTCAACACCTCGTTCATCATTTCGTAATCAGAATATATCATATGCAAGTGTTGCATCAAATCACTTACGTACCCGCCATCACCTTCTACCTACGCCACAACGCCATATCGCTCAATCTAACTCTCTCATCTAAGATCAATGAACTTATTCAGGTGCAGTTTTTATTATATTATAATTATTGTTACTATATTAATTAAAGGGCAGTTTGCTATACCCCTACATGAATCCCTTAAAAAATTCAGCTATCATCCTTCGAAAATTACAAAGGTACATTCAAATTATTATGCTATGAAATTCTATAATTTATTAAGTAATCATTTAAAATTGTTCTTAAAATTTCGACTAATTATTTCTGGAGACATTGAAAGTAACCCAGGGCCAACAATTTCCGAAAATAAAATACAAGATGTATTAAATAATTTTAGGAAAAATTTTAAAATTATTTACCTAAATTGTAGAAGTCTTAGTGCAAATCGCAATGAATTTATTCAAATGGTCAGCAAAATTGGAAATAGCGCTATATATGTATTTACTGAAACTTGGTTAAAAGATTGTGAAAATTTACCATTCTTATATAATCCAGACTGTAATACTTATGATATTCATTTCAAAAATCGATCTGAACGTGGTGGGGGATTAATGATACTTGTTCCAAAATCCTTAAAATCAAAACGTAGAAATGATTTAGAAATTAAACATGAGATTTTCGAAAGTATGTGGATTGAACTAAAATCTTTTTCAAATTCTTGCAACAGCGAACTCATAAACATTTGCTACAATCCAAATAAAAATTATATTTCTGAATTTTGTAACCACAAAATTGAAGAAATAGAATATGCAATTCTTGAAAATAAGTTTATTAGTGTCCTTGGAGACTTTAATTCTAATTATTTAAATTCTGTTGAATCAAAGAAAATTGATCATATTTGTGATATTTTTGCTTTTCAAACTATTAATAAAACCAACCCAACTAGATTTTCTAATTTATTGACTATTTTCTATCCGATAGTTGTAATAAATATAAAACATATATGTTTGAATCATTTAGTGATCACAATCTTTGCGTTTATGTTAGTAACCATAAGTTCAGGACAAAAAATAGGAAAGTTATTTATTCTAGGGATTTTATCAACTTTAATGAGCAAAAATTTATACACCTCTTGAAGAACATATCCTTTGATATAACCTACACTTTTAATGATGCCGATAGTATGTTAAAATTCATCACTTGTGAAATCACCAAAGCGTTAAACAAAGTAGCACCGCTGCGAACAAAGTTAATTAGCACTAAATTAAAGCCAGTGATTAACTAACCCCGTGATTCCGACTTGATTAAGGACCTGGTAATTAAGAAAAATAAACTCTTTGAACTTGCGAAATCGGATCCCATCAATCTTAATTGGACTAATTATGAACACGCTAAGCAATTAATCAAAAAGCGCCGCAAATTTAATTATGAATGTAAGTTAAAGGATTATTTCAGACGCCTAAAGAAATCTAACAAAAATGGAATTTTCTTAATAAAAGCATTGGTAAAACTAAGGGGCTAAACAAAAGCATTGAAGGAATCAAACATGATAATAAGATGTACAAGAATAAGAAGGATATCGCAAACATTTTAAACAGAAATTTTGAAAATATGGGTAAATTCAATTTTAAATTCGGAAAAATTGGAAATAATTCACCCCAACAACCTGATATACGCAAGGAACGTTTTCATTTCAACTTAATTTCCTACTATGAACTTAGAAATGTAGTAAATAAGCTAGATAATAATAAATCATGTGGATCCAGTAACCTGCCGTATTGGATAATTAAGAAATATTTTTATATTTTTGGTGAATACCTGCTTGTAGCATTTAATCAAAGTATTATAAATAATGACTTTCCTACCCTTTTAAAGCAATCTGATATTTCACCGTTATATAAAAAAGGAGACCCGCTAGACCCCATGAACTACAGGCCAATTAGTATAACACACCCCTTCTCAAAAATATTTGAAAAACTACTAGCCGCACAAATGTACAAATTTATCAATGACAATCAAATTTTATCAAGTAATCAATTTGGATTTCGACCTAAATTCAACACATCTGATGCGATTTTATCAATCACAGAAAAAATTAAACAAAATTTAAATCAAAATTTGTTTACAGCGGTTGCTTTACTTGATTTAAGCAAAGCATTTAATTCAATGAATTTCGATATTTTAGAAAAAAAATTAAGGCTAGAAGGTTTTAGTGTCAATGCAATAAATTTCATTATGAGTTTTTTAGAGAATCGCAGACAAAGAGTAAAAATTGATCACATTTTCTCAGACTATACTACTACAAATCTAGGCGTACCACAAGGAACTGTATTACGACCCATTATTTTCGCACTTTATGTCAATGACATTTCAAAATCCTTGACAAATGGAACTATTTACCAATATGCAGACGATACTTGTATATTACGGACAGCAAAAAATCCCTTTGAGGCAACCAAACATTTGACAAAAGATATTGAAAATCTCGTAACATATTTCAATCATAATAAACTAAAAATCAATTCTGACAAAACTCAATTTATCATCTTTTCATCTAAACAACAACAAAAGCTTACTAAAAATTTTAAAATTAATGTTTGTGAAAACGAAATTAGTCAAAGTAAATGTGTAAACTATCTAGGTGTATTATTAGACAATGACTTAAATTTCGATAATTTCTTCTCCCACAAATTAAAAAAGATGGCATGTGGAATAAAATATTTGTACCATTTGCGCCATGTAGGAAAATCATCGCATGTAGAACTAATTCATTCATTTGTCTTAAGTCAATTTAATTACTGTGCATTTCTTTTTCAAAATCTCACATCGCAAAAACGTTCATCATTAGCAAAAATGTTTAACTGGGCATTTAGAACACTTAATTATATTGAAAAACATGAATCCATAACGCAATTAAGATCATCATATAACATTTTGGCCCCGAATTACTTTATTCAGTATCAATCTTTATGTATGATTCACAAATTTATTCATGAATTAAGTTCATTAAGTTTTCTTAATAATTACATCAAAATCAATAAAAGAAATAAAACACTTTTTAGCATCAATAATCGTCAAGATTCATTTTCTTTTAAATGTTCAATCTCTTGGAATGATTTAAGTATTGATATAAAATGTGAGAAAAACTATAAACACTTCAAGAAAAAAATAAAACAAGTTCTATTAAGTAGGCAAACATTATTGGGCATAGATAATAAACTCAACGCATGGTCAAATTACTTTTAAAACTGCCCTTTAATTAATATTGCATATTTAATTAGTTTTGTAAATATTTTTGTCATGTGTTAGTTTATAATTTTTATATACATTTAAGCAATAAATTTGCTTTGACTCTTATTATTATTATTATTATTATTATTATTATAATTACTATTATTACTATAATAATTATGGGTTTTGGGGCTTTAATGAACAGTTGAACTGTTTGTTGCATGTAACTTTATGGGGCATGAATTCTAATACATAGTAAATCATACAATTCCCCACTACTAGGTAGTTAGATATGTATGAAAACGCATATATGGATTTCTTACATTGAAATTTTCGATATACTTGAGAAAATATTTCATTAGCACAAATTGAATTTAGTGAAAGCTAAAATATTTCGGTAAATGTGCGTATTAATTGATATAGAGGAGGTTAAATTTGTATTGGCAGTAAAATCACTGAGAAATTATTGCAGTTTCATTTGATTAGTGGAGAGGATTTTATAATACTAGTTGGATAGTCAAACGTGTCATTTGAAAATGTCTCACTGCGGTACATTCAGTAATAGCACAAGTACCACTACTTCCAATATCCGCCACAACACTGCTTCTGGATTAAGCGAGAGCAGGAGAAGCAAACCTAGAAAAAAACCAGTAACTTTTGCAGCAGATACCGAAAATGTTGAAAATGAAGCTGATGAAGAGACATTGAAGAGAGAAGCCATTAAAAAAGAATATCTTGAAATTTATGAGGTTGGAAATCACTTCATGTTATTTATATCTTAAAATATAATAATTTTCACTACAAAAAATAATTAAGTAATTTATTTTTTGCGTAATATTGTCAAGCATTTAAATAGGGGATCGCATTACAATTTTTGAAGGCCTAAGAGTCCTTAATGTTCTCAAGCGTTGAATTTCTGAATAATTAGTTTCACTAAATAAATCCATATCTGTTATTCTGCATAGGTTTGATTTTTCCATTACATCATTGTACACTAGTCGTTCATTCATTATAAATTTTATTGTTTTGTGAACCTTGCCAATATTTTTAGAATGTTGATTAGAAATCAACGTTTGAATTTACATCTGTGGTAGAAATAAACTATGTTTTGACCATTCTTATAAAATATTAATGATATTGCTCTTCTCGTGACTTTTAAGTAATAACTTACAGAAAACTTTTGTTTTGTCTTCGTTATATATATATATATATATATATATATATATAATTTGCATGTTATTTACAAAAAACTCAGTTGATATGATCGTTTTATTATTCGCCTATTGTATTGTTATTGATTGTAACTATTTTATATTTAGGATAGGAAGCTGCTTTAATGATTACTTAGCTTTTATTTGTTCAGCCGCTAGTGTCTCTGCATCTTTGCGTATTATTTATATTACTAAACCACACATTGTTGAGTGTGAGCTATTAAGTCGAATTGTGACTGGTATTTATTATCACCAAGTAGTTAGGGTTAGGGTACACATAGTAAATATTGTCCTTGTGAGCATGAGCTGAGTTGCTGGAATATGAAATTTTCGGAGTTGCGGATGGACTCTCGGTGAATGGATACCGTTTAGGCCGGTTGTCCACGAACAACTGGAGTCTGTTGGAGCTACCTAAAAGGTAGTGGTTACTCGTTATACTCGTTTGAAACTCAATATAGTTCAAGAGTAAAATGTGTGACAGGAAACAGAGTTCAACTAGACAGACGTTACCCCACTATAGAGAAACTGTATGGCTTACCAAATATATACTCTTAAATGCATGCACATTTCAGACTGGATGATGGTTCTACAACACTTGGTAACATCAATTTTAATTTCTTTACTTAGTGAAATACTCATTAAATAAAAAGGTTTGGTACAAAGTATCTATGTTTATCAACAATTCAAGTCAATCCGTTTTGAATAATCCCTTGATATGCACATTAAATCAGCATCTAAGGAAAATATTAATAAGAAATATCTCATCAATGAATTACAGCAATGACTAAGACGAAGGAATTCAGTAAAGATTTAAGGGAAAAAGCCATTACTGCCTTAAAAGAATGGATGAACGTACACAGCAATTTCAAATGTTTTGATATCCCAAGTATAATAAGATAGAACAGAGACTATGAAACTGTTGACAATCTAGGGGAAGAAAATCCAAGTTATCGCCAACCCAGAAAAGAAAAGTTATTCGCGAAGTGAAGAAGAATCTCCAGGTAACACGTAAGGACATTTTGACTGATTTATCGCAATTTGGAGTCAGTATATCGACGAGCACACTTCACGGAACTTTGCATGATGCAGAATTACGGGGATGTCGTCCAAGAAAGACCTATTACTTTATGCAAAAAAACTTCAGAGCCCGAAAAAACTTTGCCAAACTTCATTTAGACAAGCATGATACATTTTGGAATACTGTCCTGCGGTTAGACTAGACGAAACTCCAACTTTTTCCTAACAGAGATGTGACTTTTGTTTGGAGAAAATAGGCGAGGCTTTCAATCTCATAAATATTATATCAACTAGGAAGCATAGCGGTGGAATATAGGGATGTTTTGATGTCCTGGTAATCACATCGAAGTTGTAGGGATCATGAAAAAGGAGGATTATCGAACTAATTTGGAAAAATAATATCTAGTTTCAGGAAGGAACCTTAAACTTGAATGGACAGTTCACCAAGACAAAGATCCGAAATATACGTTCAAAATTCTCAAGAATAAATTAGGAAGCAATAAAGTCAATGTTTTGGAGTGGCCAGCGTAAAGTCCGCAATTAACTCCAATAGAAAATTAATGGAAAAGGCTGAAAAAAGAGTCAATGATCAAAAACCAACCAATTTGTACTGGGGAAATTCTCTAAAGTGGTCAAATCTTCCCGTCGATAAGTGCAAGAATCTGATATTCAATTATCGTAAAAGATTGAAAGCTTTTTTCTACCGAAAAGGACATGGAATTGACTGCTAATCTTAGGGAAGCAATAATATTGAACCATATGGAATGCTTAATTATGTTATTTTCATGTTAATATATAGAATGCTTTTGTTTAAACTTTCATATAACATTGCTTTAATGCCTTTGACATTCCATTTAAAAATTATTAATTTTTTACTTATATTATCAAAATTATTTATAAAAATTAAATTTTTCATAAGGGGCGAATACTTTCGGGCTTAACTCTTCGTTACTATTTATTTCTTAAATGAATTTAAGTGTTATAATAATTTCGGTGGCATGCTTACTTTGTTATTAATATAGGTATCTAGATTATTCAAGATTTCCATCTTGATGTTTGCTCTTCATTTAAATCATTACAGTGTTTCAATATTTGTTTCTGATTTATTTATTTTTGAAAGCAAAAATATTTTAATCACATAAGATGAAATTTCCTTTTGAATGCCTGTTAGAGTTATGGAATAAATGTTTATTACTGTATAATAACATTAATCAAAAACAGCCATCAACATGCAAGTCTTCACTATTTTATATACCTAAGCCTCTTAAATACCCTTAAAAAACTAACTAGAAGTGAAAAAATTTGCAAATGCAAACTGACAAAAACAATATGTGATAGTCAAAAATACGCTACGATATTCAGAAGGTGTGGATGAAATTATATATATATATATATATATATATATAAATTGCCATTGAGAATTTTCAAATTTTGCTTTATATTTAGAGCGCTAGTCATCTATTGGTGTGAAGAAAGTAGGTTGTTTAATAAGCCTATATTTCTTATGTCTAGACATTCTAAATAATGCATGCACAAAAAAATTTTGAACAAATCTGATAAAAAACTATTTTCTATATTACGCTTAAAATTCTCTCTAAATACATAGTTCTTAATTTGTATATATATATATAAGCGAAATTAATGTGCTTAATAGCATTTAAATTTAGAATGCAAAGCGATTATTTGATGATTGCTTCTAATTTCAATTCAATTGAAACTGCGAAATAGTTCATTGGAGCATACTAAATCTAAAAGATTTTCTACCAGCTGTGATATTAATGAATACTCTTTTCAAGCTGTTTAAAGAAGCGCAAGTGCTTTGTCTGTATCGAATTTCGAGTAGATGTAATGTATATAATTAGATATATTGCCTTTAAATAATTGAGTTCTCTCCGGACTTTGATTGAGCACCATGCCATACTTCCATACATATTAAATGAAATCCTACATTTTTAAAAAAATTGAATTCAGTACATATTGATCAAAGAAAGAACGGGTGTGCACAATTATGTCAATGACGGCTCTCAGATATTTTCCAAACCAATTTAGAGCTTAGACTAAAGAAATTTAATGCTGAAATTGTTATAGTAACTCTTGAAGAATCAAATTACCATACGAAATCAGTAGTCTACAATTATTGCCTATTGTTAAGTTTATAGTTTAAATTGATATTGAATGAACAGTGTTGAAAATTTTACAACCTGCCGATTAGATTTTAATTAAACCGACCTACTAGTTGGGTTTGGTCGGTAAAAATCTGAAGATTCAGTCGATTCGAAATGCATTTTAACTGCTTACAACTATGGAATAAATTTTCTGCATATAGAGGTACCGCAAAAATTCTTAGAACTCTAAGTATTTTGCGAAATTTTTTAGTTTTTCAAAAAAAAACATTAAAAATTGTTTAAAGTCATGTATTCTCATGAAATGTTTGTCTAACTAATCATGAAGACTGAGTTTGATATCAAAAAACTTAAGTAATAGCTGTTGGGTATAAAATCATGGTCAACATACACCAAAGAAAGAAGTAGTTTTAAAGAAATTTAGAGGATTTTCATTGAAATAAAAATTCGTAAAATGTCAATGTGCTTTATTAACATCCATTCTTCTGGCCATGATCTCCACCAGTCTAGTATGCTTCACAGTTCATATTTTTTCCATTTCGAGAAGGTGAGGGCATCCCGAACTTGATGGCTGCAAGAGGCCAATCAATAACTCCGGCAGTTTTTTTTCAAAGTTTTGTCTGTGTTGTTAGGCTCAGTAGATAACAATGGGAGGTTGGCGGGAAACTTTTGAAACAACCTTTTTGCATAATGTTGACAAATTATTAAAAAGTACCTTTTCGTATTCATGTAGATTCCAATCTTAGTAGATAACAAAAGTCCAATCGGAGCTTGCACATCTTACTGACAGTGAGAGGCTGAAATACAGTTAGCACTAACACATACCACATTTTGTTAAGAGTAAATCAAATTTCATCTCTGTTCTGTATGTATACTAGAAGCAAAGAAAGTCGACATATTTTGAAAATATTTGCTGTTTTCAAAAATATTGTTGTTGCAAATTATATGATGAATATTTTCAAGTTTTGCTTTGAAATGCTAAAAGTTTACTTCAAAATACATGAATTCACAATATCTATATTCAGATACTGATTTTCTATATGCAATGCTTGATTAGATATACGGTATCATTTGAATAAATAATTATATTTGAAACTCATTTCTTTAATGATTGCAAATATTTGCAACTGTTAGTGTTAATGATTTTTAGCTAGATACCTTTATAAAATATTGGCTTAAGGTATTAATCACATTTTCCTGGTTGTTCCTAATGGTAAACTCAGTAAAATTTCTTGTTTGCAGGCTTTGTAAATGAAAATTAAATTTATGCTTGAGCATTCCAGTATTTATTATGGTTTTAGATATTCATAATTAATTGAATAATACCTTTCAGAATTTCATACAAGTTTTTATTAGATTTTGAACTTGTGCAAATATTTTCCAAGGTTATGAATATAATTTAATTAATATTATATATATATATATATTTTTGGAAAAGAAAACATTTGCAATTTTCAGCCAAGTAAATCGAAATTATTATAAACTTCAAAAATAATTCCTAAAAACAATATTTTCATCGACAATTAGGACGACAGCAGACATATGAGTTAAAATTTTTTTATCTTCAAATGATTTTAAGAAACTCAGATGTTGTTAATATTGGTGCTAACAAAAGATATCCAAGCCCCGTGTAACAAAATTTTAATGGAATTCTATTGAACATAGGATTGCGGCAAAGTATTGTATTCTACACAAATCATCAATGGAAATTCTGTTTTGCCTCGAGCTTATTCAGAATGTTAGTATACTTAACTAAACATGTTTACGTAAATTTTAACTAATACTATTAACACATAAACAGTTTACCACAGTTATGCTTACTTTTTAAATACGAAATAGTTTGACTACTGATTATACAAACAGCCCTTCTTTATATCACATTCTTGTATGAATTTCAAAGCAAGATTGTCAAGCATGATTTTCCTCATATTTTTATTATGATTTCTATCATTTACTTATGAAAATACAATACGAATACTACATATCTTTACATATATATATATATATATTAGATTGCTCGGTTTTTGAAAAATTATCTCAAATTTTCTGTCTCCTGAAACTTACAGGTGAGGTTAGGTATGCTGATTACAAAAATATCAAATTTATTGTTTTAGTATTATCTTTCCTTTCGCGCACAACCATTCACGGGGCTGGGCAAGGGATAATTCATTTATCACAAAAGACACTAAAGACACTGCAATAATCTAATTACTTCGATCGAATTTGCCTTCAACTTAGCATATATATATATATATATATGTATAAATCAGACTGTTTTCTACCCTATGTTCTAATTGACACATTATTTAAAGGTTTTATAAGATAGTTTTGTTTAGAGCAACTAACTCCCAGTATGAAATCAAATAAAGTCATTAAAATAACTTAATTCCCTAGTGTTACATTTAAAGTATTAATTTTATTGAAATTTTGAACTATTAAGATATCAGGTGCAACGATAGATCTATTTATACGCATAGTTACACTTATGGAATTTACCAGATGATTAGTTGAAGTTCGTGGCCTGTACACATGGTGAGTTCTTCTATAAATTGATATTAAGGTGGATATTTCGAAGCCATTTAAAAATATTCCCTATTCTAGCGCACTAATGCCATATTCAATGGGACACCTATAATGAAACTATCGTTAAATAATGCATATGATCTTTTAATAAATCAGAAACCTTTTTCCGATTTCAAATTTGTGTGATGCATAGAGAGACTTTTTATCTATGTATTTATAATAGTTGAACCAATATTATGATTGAGATATTAAAGGAAATTTATTAAGAAGTAATTAAAATGAATTAAATATACAATTTATACTTCGTCTGCATAACATTTAATAAATATTGATAGCAGGAGCGTATCTAGGGGGGTCGTTGGGTGCGAACGACCCCCCTTTTTAGATGACCTGCCCTTTTTGGAATTAAAGTTGTGTATTATATATGGTAAACAAGTATGGTAAACCATAGCTGTTATTCCACGTACGTGGTGTTATAAAATTTTCATATTTTATATTATATGCATTACATTACTGAACCATGATTGGTAATATACACATCACTAGAAAAATAAATTTTTCATTTTTGTAAAAAAAGAATAGAAATGCCCTTTTCAGAAAAATCCGACCCCCCTTATAAATTGCTAGGTACACGCGCCTGGATAGCTATGTAATCTGACAATTACATGTAACATAAATCCCCTGATCGTTTCTTAGTAGCATTGCTATATGCAATAATCACATAGAAAATATTATACTTTACTTTCAAAATTGTTCAATTTCAGAAAGAATTTCATGGTAAATTTTCTTTCAAAATGGATTTGCAACTAAAATGTAAATCTATATCCTTATTTAAAAAAAGTTTAAATATCTATACCATGTACTTCAGAAATGTACCGAATAAGATAATCACGGCTTGCTAAAGACGTTCATTCCATACTAAATTGAAAGATTTTCTTTCAATACATCCCTGTATATAATAAACAGATCACTCATACTATTGTATGTCTCAAAAGTTCTGTAGAATATAGAGATAATGTAATTAGACAACACCACTTTCACAAATAATTACTGAGGTAACGGCGTTGCAGCCGGGTCACCTAGCCAGGGATTTGTTGGTGGCTTAGCAGTGTCCCATGATTAGCTTTTCTTGAAGGCTTCCCGGTTGTAATGTATCACGGGGTTATATTTATACTGTCTCTTATACACATCTCAATAAAGTCAGGCTTAAATAGTTTTATTGGTTTTAGAAATATTTTTATGTTGAATTTCGTTTTTTCTCTAATAGGGCATGTGAATTCACTTGCTTTATTTCGAATTCGAATCCGAATATTAAGGCAATGTATGTGTAAATGCGAATTCGACGTGCAATCCAATCCAAAGTATAAATTCTATTGCAGAAACATCTGTTGTTAATAGTTGCTGTAAGAAACGAGTTTGACACATGAAAAAACTTTAGCTGTTTATTCTACAGTAGATGAATTCAACTAAGACACTTGATGTGCGCATTTCACACAAAATGTTGAATCCTGGAATTATTTTTTTATAATAATTTTAGTGGAACATTTCAGAATTTTCTAGATCCACGACTGTACTGTTTCATGATTCGAATTAGAATCCAACATAGATTTGGATTCGGATTTCATTTTAATTCCTTATTTGTATTTTGTTAACATTAAGTTTTCGAAATTGGCGTAAAATTATTAAATTTAATGAATTCGAGATGAAGCATTCTAATGTTAAAGAAGACCAGCGTGATTTGTTCTTTATATCAATGTCTATACAAATACTCTGAGCGAAACCCTGCTAGCAACGTTCTAGTTTCGAAAAAGAGGGTGCTAAATTCACCTAATGTTGACCAAAAGGCGAAATATTTTTACAGAGTATTGTGTTGACCTATAGATTTCGGAGGTCTTCCTTGATTCCTTGGGACACAAATTCAGCTATATTTGTTTATAATGCTGTGAACTCATGTCAGTGGCAACAATAACTGATTTGAAATTTTTTATTGAGAGATGCTGATAATTTCTTTGTGTTTACACCCATTTTTCCTAGTACAATTTTAAACTAAATTCGAAGTACATGTAAACTTCACCAATGAAACGTGTTTAGTTCATATTTGAAATCAACATTTAGGGTGTATTTACCAGTTATAAATATCAGAAATATTATTTTAAAAACAGCTTTTCTGGACATACATTTTCCAATAAGCATTCTTATCGTAGGCGTGCAACTCCCTTAGGTTATACAAAGCAGCCTAAATTTAAACTACTGAATTAACTGAAATATACATTGTAAATAGAATTTACACTTATTCATTGTAAGCTTATAAATCCAAATTAGTACAATTTCAACCTACAAAAACAACTGCCTTAGCATAATATTGAGATTTGACAATTCTTATAAAATTAGTTCTTCACAATTTTTTATAATACAAAAGGCATTCCTTAATCACTTAAATTCTCTTTAATATTATTGATAATATAATGGATTTTATTAAAGACAACTCTTTACAAAACATCTGGTAAATGTTTACTTTCATCTCATAAACCAATTGATTTCCTTTCCAAAGAAATATATTTGTTATTTTTAAGAATGAATCTATGGGAATATTGTACCTGTGGGACACCACCAAAATTTAGGCTGAATTCTATTACACATTTCAACCAATTTGTCTGAATACCTTATTAATAAAACTTGGCATATATAATTCTATTCAAATGTTTATTGAAATTCATATTCCCGTAGATGCCACATGGGTACAATTAATACGATTTATTGTAAAGGAAAAGTATGTCTGTATCATAATTTTTATAATTTTTAGATAAATTCAGTTGAGACAATAACTTTATTTTATGGTTCACGGAAAGTTTATATCGAGTTATACTAAGTTTTGTACGTTTTGAAATTGGAGATTTATTGCAAAGACAAGTAACACACTTCACTTTAGAAACTAAGCAAATTCCAATATATAAATGCATAATATTAATAATAAACGCATTATTTCCCATAGCAATGATAAAGGGAAAGCATCAACATAACAAAAACCAAATAATTATTACTGTAGGCTTGGAAATTGGTTAGTTGCTAAGTAATAATAAAATTTGAAGAAAATGTTTAACCAATGTAGTGAATGTCATATTGCTTGAATATACAGCTAACATTAGTGACGGGGATTCATGCTTTAGTGAAGGGATGAGTGCGGTGCGGTAATACCGCGGAATGCCTGTGTACTGAAGTAGCGATTTACACAATTGCGGTGGTTAACGGTAGAACTTAAACAAATTTCGGTGGATGAAAGTTATACGTGTTTTGTCTTAGGATCTAAAATCTCTAAGTATTTCTCAAAAAACTGTTTCCGAAGCAAAACTAAGTGGTTTCACATACAAAATATTAAAAGTAATTTTTATATATTTCATGGAAAATTTGTTACTATCCTAATAATATTGAACGAATTGACAAACTAGCTAAGAAATCGTCTTTAAGATTTTCTACGAATGATCCAAAACCCTAGAAAACAATTCAGAAATATTCTGTTATTTCCTACGAAAATAAAAATGGGCATTGTTGCGGTATACGGCGGTAAAATTGCATTTATTGCGATGGTTTGCGGTAAAAAATGGACATTGCGGTGGTTGGCGGTGAAGCTTTTTCTTTGCGGTGGAAATAATTTTACAAAACCTGTAGCGCACTCATTTCTACTTCAGGTCTCCCTTTAGTATATTTTTCATTAGTTGATATGACGCAGCCATGCCGATAATACTTAAAATGAAGTTCTAGATAAATACAGAGTATTCTTCTTGCATACAAACGTAAATGAGGAAGTGCGGAAGTATGACATCTTCATATAGTTTTTCTGGGTGCTTTCCAAACACAGCTTGCGGTTGTTAATATCTTCCAGATAAATCACTTTCTTTTCCACATTGTGCCAATAATCAATTATTACAATTTTATTCGTTTTCTTCGCTTTACTGTTACTTAATAAAAAATTCATATAGTTAATGATGATAGTACTGCAGGAATCTTTTAAAAACACAAATTTACATGTTGTGGGATAAAATCTAGCAAGCAAATCGTAAAAATACGTTTCAATTACATGTAATTCCACTGCAAACATGAATTTTCCAAATTGCCTTTAGAAATGATGTTAATTCAATTTATATATATATTATATATTTATTTATTTATTCTCTTAAGACCTGCAATAATAAAATAATTTTGATCAATAAATCGATCGCTATTAATGGTACGCTGCTATGATATACCATTAGCTTACTATTGTCATCTTGTAGTCTTACATTATAATCGGATGTTTTGTAATGTTTCTCAAAATACGCTTACAACATTTTTTGACTATCTAGATCAAGCATTCATAGAAATATTGCTACTTTTTTCTTCAAATAATTTAGATCGCTTATGCTATCTACTTTGAATATATAGTTGCCTATAGCTCATATCGTAGCTCTTAATAATTATTTTGATGACTCTTTCAATTGTTCTATTTCAACTTCCTTTATTAGGTTTTTATATTTTTTAAAGTTAATAAATTTAGTGTTATAATATTTATAAGTTCAGCATTGTCAGTACACTATTTCTTTGCCATAGCAATAATTCTGCTTCAATTAATAGCGTCATCAACAAATTTTTCCTTGGTTTCAATTGTTTAGCAAAATCTTAATAAATAAAACGTACAAATTTGGTTCTAATATATAGTAGTACAGCTTGATGCAATTCCATATGATATTCTTATCTTCTGTTTCTTATTGGCTAAAATCCTATCAATATATTACTATCTACTTTACTTTTAGTTCTTGTAGCTTATTAATCAAAAATCATAACGTTTTGATTAACATAACTAAAGTCTTTCGAAAATCAAATAAAGGCCTTGGTTGGAGTGCTCTTTTCTCAACCATATATATGGTATGTAATGTTATTCTATCTGAAGGGATCATCTAAATTCAATTCGTGGATATTAAGAATTATTTTGAAGCGACTTATTCTGTTAGTTTGTTTGCAAAACTATTAATACACGAGTTTAATTAGAGTATTCCCAAAAGAAAAATAATATTTCATTATGATTCAAATATACACTTCTTGGTTGCCTGATGTACCTCTTTACTGTGTTTCTAGGAGAGAGAAATTTGGTAATATTTTCATTCTGACGTATTTTATCATTCTTTTTACTTAAGGGCTTCACCACAGTATAGCATCGCCAAAGCAATAGAAACGACGTAGTGGATATGATCTATTAGTGGCTATATAATTACAAATGGGAATTTTTAACATTGATTAACGAAGTTGATATAAGAAACAAGAAATGATTCCAGGCTATTCAAGTAATTTTGATCCAGTGTAATTTTTTATAATATTTTATAAGTTTTAGATTTGACTCCTTTACAACAAACTTTTTTGGGTATTCTTTAAGAGACGTTTGACGAAAAGAATACTTTATCTATTATGTTTTCCTTGTGAATATATTATAGATTTGCTTGATTTTATATTCTCTCCAGAGATTTTGTTGTCAACGTATTAAAGTCTCCCTCAATTATTATACGGAAATTGGATAATTATTTTCAAAATCATCTAATGCAAATATGAAATAATCCTACTGTAGATGATAAACAGCACCAATAACAAAATCACTAATGTCTCTATGAAATTGATTTGATGTCAACTTAATCCATAATATCATCCAAACCCAATTTTTCAGTAATCCTGCAGGAGAGGGATATATTTCCCACATAAATTTGCACCCCATTTGCTGATTTTTTAATACTATTTACTCTGTCTCTTCTTTCAGCATTCATCAATATTTATTTTTCTCCAATTTTCATAGCTCTATTTTGTAGTAATCGATTTTATTCTTTAGTGATTTCTCATTGCCTAAAAAACGCTGGGCCACAATTTCTGATTAACTAATCAACTGAAAACTGAGACCTAAATAAGTAAGCCGCTCTTAAATAATAAGTTCTTACAATTTAAGTGGATGCAACACATTTCTTAAAGATCAAATTCAAACCGATTTTCGGAAATTGATTTTTCAATAATTCTGAGTTTTACGAAAGCACTTAGTGGAAATATATTGAAATTTGGAAGATAATAAAATTCGTGTTCAGGCATTAGCCATTGTGCAACAGCTTTTCAATTCACTGATAGTTCTTTTTTTCGAATCTGTGGAATGCCTGAGAACATTTAGCTCATAATCAAAATCATACTTCGATTTTTCATGATTAGAAAAGGAAAGGAATGTATTCCTCACTAACGAAATTGATCACCAATAAGAAATATCAAACGATTCTTCAGAATGTACTGATTTTAAATTAAATGATCTTTGTAAATCTGATAAATTTTCCATATAATGATTCTATTTTTGAATTACATTGTGTTGATGATTTTTTCCTAAATCTTTAGATACTGTTCTATCCAAGTTTCGGACATCATTTTTAATATCAGTTAGGGTTGTAGAATAATTGCTGTCTATTCATCTTCAAGTCCAAATTGACAGAAACCAAAACCAAATAGGCAAAAACAATATCAAATTACACATACAAAAAACCAAATTGCATAATTTTTAAATATTTTATTAATATGTCATATCATCTTTGTTCAATACTGAGGGAATTAAAGATTGGAAATTTGTAATTACATTGTATAGTTAGAAAGACTAGGCATTATATTTCAGTAAATGAATTACTGATAATTTCTTCTAATTTCGCAGATGAGATTTTTCACAAGACATACTTTCCTGACTAACACCATTTAGCACGTCCCCCATTTCTTTCCAAAAACCGATTTACATCATCTTTTAATACTGAATAAGTAGCTTTGATGGGATTCAACATGAGACAATATGGGCGCAATTTAACAATAAAATTTTCTTCCAATTCAGATTCTCTGACACTTTCCTTAATGCCTGAATGACATAGCGCACTAACAATCACCAATACCACCGTCCCATTAAATATTTCTTTAGCCCTTCTTATGCAATTTTTAACCCAATCATAGTATTTCCTATAGAACTGTTACCAACTTAAACTTTAAAGATTTTTCAAGTTCTTTCAAGTTCTTATAATAATTTTTAAGATTGTCACTACAATTGGAAAAATATGTTTAGTTCTTTAAGGAATTGCATTGGATTATATCGTTATTGAATTTGTTTTTAAGGCCCAAAATCAATTTTGTATTGATGGCATTACATTTTTAGAATTTAAAATTACTAAGCTTCAATTATAAAGCAAATTAATATTTAGTTCCCAATCTTCAATTATTACATGTTATTCTGAAGGGGACCGTTCGAATGTTATGATTTAAGAAATCAAGTTAATAATTTTCAAATTGTAATGACACTTTTAAAAAATCTTATAAGAACTTGAAAGATTTTTAAAGTTTAAATGGGTAACAGTTTGAATGGTTTTTTATAGAGACACGTACACGAACACTAATGCATCCAATGCAATGTACATTTCCACGGTGAGAGGCGGCAGCCACAATAATAGCTAGCTTCCCCCTTTGAACGGCCTTTCTTTTTTGAAATATGAATTTTCAAATTCGTTTCATCCAAATAGAGAATAAGAAGGCTTGATATTGAAATTCTAAGCGAGAACTGACGATTTTTTCTTTTTTCTTTGTTAATATTTCTATTTTCAGATTCAAACTTATGTCTTTTAAAGAATATCAAGCACCATCCAAATGATTACTTACTTCCACTGTAGTAATTCTCCGAGTTGCTTCAGACTTATTCATGTGCTTAACTCGATCTGTTCTTTGCAGAAAATTCCTTGAGTCCCCTTTACTTGTCTGGCTCATTGTCTGTTTGAATATACAAAGTCATTGAAATCCCTTACAATCTCCATCTGCATCATACGCCGCGAGAATTTGTTTTTCTTGAGCATCAACCTTTTTAATGTAATTTAATATTAGAATTAAAATCTAAAATTAAAATAGCAATTAAAGCTGAATTGTTAAATTTGTTTTATTCTAATGTTTAATAAAACTACATAATTTAATTCTGATAAACTATGAGTTTTCTAAAATTATCCCAATCTAGTTTTTTTATGTGGCAATGTGATTTTGTGTTTGTCTATTCGGTTTTGGCTTGCGTCAATTTGGACATAAAAAGGTATAGTAAATAACTATGGCCGGCATTTAAATCAACAGAATTTGAATACCCTAGTTATTTATTATTAACAGCATAAAGAAATTTTAACTTATTTCTTCATGGGATTTTCAATGTGCATAAGATTTGGACTCCAAATTAAGCACTCTATTAGATAATTTCCTTAAATTGATTAAGGGTGAAATGTATACACAGATAATTTCCAGCAACGAAAAATATTTAAGCTGGTTTTTTACTCCTAAAATTTGTATTTTTCTATTTACTATTGTCATCTACCATTATATAGCCTAAGATAAACAAACTTACAGAATTGGTTTCTTACGTATATACGTATCATCTAGAATACAGGTGCTTTATCTGAAATTCTATTCATTAATTTAAAAAAAATGTCACGTAAGATCTAATGAATATACATTGAATATACAGCGCAGTCAATATTTCAAATAGACGCTGTGTTTAGCTTCTCTAACCTAGCAATTAGTGATTTTGACAGATTATTGATAAATTGCTCAATAAAATCGGCTTGACATTTTAAATATTTACGTTTGTCAATAGTGATAAACTGCCGATTTGTAACTCGCAAATGTGCTCACCAAAGGATTTGAAAAATTTGAAGGAAATATTGTTTGTGTTTGACATCACTATATATATATATATATATTATTATTATTATTGTGAATTTAATTATTTTAATCTTTACAATAATTGTGTAAATAGCTAGTTGCACCATTACTCCTTGAGATTCATTTTACATGCAGTATTTCAGTTAAAAAAACTTTTACTTATGGAAATTCAAATAGATTATCGATATTTTTGGAGGTGTACAAACCTGCTGTTGTATTTAATGATTTTAAACTTAAACAGGGCCTACTTAAAACACGGCCAGGCCATCTGCAGCACACATTTGAAATAGGAGGCGGGAAGTTAAAAACATTAAAATAGGTGTTTTGGCAATATTCATGATATTAAATAAATTGCATTAATAAAATTGTGTTAAATACTTCATTAAAAAACATTTAGAACAGACTTAAAAAAATTACTATTTATTTTTTAAACTTTTAAATGTTTTAACAAACGAAACTCTTGACAAATCTCTACAATTTTTGCGAAAATTATTACAAAAAATGTTACAACACGTCATGTAGATATTCCTCAAATGATTTCGATGTTGATCACAAAACATATCTACAAAGGAACATTTGTGCTCAAGACTTCGTACAATGCTTTGACTCAAATTTATATTTCTTACAGTAATAATATTGTCAACGTTAGATAACAGAATTTCGAAAATTGTTTTAATAACGTTAAATAAACTCCGAGGTGGCAAAGTAAGTCCTCCGCGATTAAAACAGCATCGTAATAAGTTGTTGATAAATCATATTCCACCAAACATAAAATATTTTCAAAATTTCAGCTGTACTTTGTGCAACAGTATCTTCCTTAAATAAAGACGACAATAGAATTACGTATATCGAAAAAATTAACGGCATAAATC
>CABFPE010000001.1:241418-265881 GCA_900660155.1 Hofstenia miamia
TATATATATATATGCTGGCATGAAGTGATATGACAATTTTAAAGAATTGTACGTGCATGATTAAAATTATAGTTTTTGAGTTTTGCAAACCTACTCCAAACTTATTCTTTAGGGTTATGGAGGATTCATTGCTGGTAAACTAGTTGAAAAAGCAAGTCCTAGAATTTCGTGTGCTGTGCTAATTAATCCAATTGTTAATTTGAACTTCCATAATGCACACTTTTCTGAGAAATTTGCTGCTAACTCAAAGAAAAGCATAGATGAATTGAAATGGCAATTTAACGTAAGCCTTAAAAACTATACTCGACATTTCAAGAAAAACTTATTTACATTTTTAGAACGATGCAGTTGTCTTGAATGATGAATTGAAGGACCTTTTGATAGTTCATGGGATAGCCGAGGAAGAATTCTTGTTTGAAAACAGCGCTACACTTTTTAAGCAACTTATTGATGAAACTATTTTGTACAATTCACAGGTAATACTATAGAATGACAACTACGACATGGCTAAGTATTTTTCTGTTTAATAATAATCGTTATACTTTCAACTACAATTTTTTTCTTACTGGTGGAACTGGATATCTTAATATAAGCGCTTTGTTTTCTAATTAATATTGTTCTCTGCTAAAGTGTATATTAACTTTGTACAAGGCCGAACTCAGTAATTTCAGAAAAA
Organism: Hofstenia miamia; assembly: GCA_900660155.1. Lineage (NCBI taxonomy): Eukaryota > Metazoa > Xenacoelomorpha > Acoela > Hofsteniidae > Hofstenia > Hofstenia miamia. The sequence goes on from CABFPE010000001.1 coordinate 242,095, forward strand.
AGAGGCGTTTTATCTTACAAATTCAAATACTTTCTTAAATATCTGCTCCCTGATCTTTAAGTTTAAACATTTAATTGATATTAATAATGGCTTTTCCCTTATCTGAAATCAGCTATACCTGCTCGAAATAGGTGTAACTTGCATTAAAGAAAGAATTTAGGAAATCACTTTGATTACCATTTTTATGAAATGCATAAAATTTTAGAAATTTGAGGTTCTTTTCTCATGGGGTATTTCGCACTTTGAATGCTGGAACATACATCACACAGTTTTTTTAAGAAACCTATATTAGGATGTAGTGAAAAAAATTTTTTATTTTTGAAAAAGACGTTCTAAAATGAAACTTCGACTTCTGCAGCCACACATTTTAAGGTTTTTTATCTAGTTGCCATTTGGCTCTGCTGGCTACCCTCTATTTCTACTTGCAGAGAGCAAACTTGCACAATGCTCCAAACATCCTTCAATATTATAGTTATGGTTTCATGGTGTACACCATTTTGTAGCGCTTAAAAACCAAGAAAAGTCATATAAAATTTCCCAGGTTTTCGTTATTTTCCTTGTCAAGATAACTGTTCATAGTTTCCCTTAAATTTCACTGTTAAGTCATTTAAATGTAGTGCAATTTTGATACTGGGAACATTATAAAGTAGGATTGATTTTGATTTTAACTTTACATTTACGATCTTTATCACAGATTATCCAGTGATTAATAAACTTTGGGACTTGTTCTATGCTCCGATTTTCTTCTTCATCGTTGTCTTGAGAACTTTTCGATATGTTTCAGACAAAGACGGGGGGACATCATCGTCATTTCCAAATGCGGGGCAAAGCCCCGCGAAAATTTTTGAAAATATTGAGAAATTAGCCCCTAAAAATGCATTTCACGATCCTATATTTTAAATTTTTCAATTTTTTAAGAAATTTTTTTGATTTATCCCGTCAAAATCAATTTGGAAACCTGACGGGGAGGGGACATTTCACCATGTCCCTCCCCCTGCGTACACCACTGGGTATTGGACAGATCCTCTATGTTGGTTTGTGATTTAAAATTTATAATTGAGTTTTTTGGAATGGTTTATAGTACTTTTCAATTTTAAAAGTTGCAGCTACTTCTTTTGATTTATAGTATAGATAGAAGCAACTCATTGTTATATATTCTTCGGAAACCACTTATTTTACAATTTGGTGATGGTTTGATTATTTAATTATAATGCATAGCTAAGCAGTTCATGTAAAGTAGTGGTCAGAATTCCACGACAGGAACGATTTAAGGTTCTACGCCCCTGAGCACTAAATACATCTAAGTTACTCGTACGATTAAGGTTTTTCACCATCTCGCTTAGCTAGCTATCCCTCGTTTTCATTTATACATGTAGTAACGAATTCGGAAACAGCTAGTTAGCCAAACGTAGGGTACATCTTAACTTTTTAGTTCCAAATTGTTAACTGTAAATTGACCGATAATGCGACCTTAGATATTAATTGTTTATTCGTTATTACTGAATGTAGGTTAGGAAGCTGCTACCTATTTGTGATGTATACAATTATTCTCCGATAACTTTTGGTAATGGCAATTATTAAGTGACTATATTTTAAGTATCTAACTATTCTTTATGTATTGAGCAGCTAGTGTGATTCTCGGTTTCATAACACAACGAAGGTTCTATTCAATCATTTACTTTGTACAATAATACAAAATCACTAGAGATAAGTCGAGTTGTGTCATGCATATTAGAAGCACCACTGTAAGCTGGGTTACACATAATAAGTGTTCAATGAGCTGAGTGTGGCGAATCATCAAATTAGATGTCAAAGTGGATTAATTGGTGACATGGAGAACAGCGTCGGGCAGATGCCCATTGGAGAGGAAAACTGCATGGAGACTTCACCTAAATATTGAATGGTGGTTAAATCGTTAATTATAGTAGTATAGGAGATACAACCATTTATTGTTGTGAGCGGTTATTAGGTCCCTTCCCGCCGAACCCATTGGAAATTGAATTAGAGCTTTAATTTGTTTGTAATTGGTCAGGAAGGAGATTCCACATCAAGCTGAACACGACATCACCTAAAACAAACGGATGAATTCTTTGAGAAGCAACTATTTTAGCTACATTGTTAACAGAACTTGACAAGCTTTATATATATATATATATACAGTCCTGGAAATATGTATTCGACCACCTTGCTATTTTGAATAAATAATGGATATTCATTGGATAAAGTGTGCCTATAATTATAACTAAGTGTTACTTTGATTAAGTAAGGAAAATTTGTATGTCTAATGCCATAAATCTGTGGAATAACAATTGGTTATTAATTTTTAGTCAAAATTTTGAAAACATGTATTGGAAAAATGTATTCGGCCACCTGAAAAAATTTTAAAAAATGAGCAAATCCAAAAAAGTAAATTTAAAATAATATATATAAATTAAAAATTGATGCTATACAAGCACTTAGCAACAAAATTGTCTCTTCTAATATTTGACTTGACTCATAAATTAGCCCACCTCACCCGGTGTAATCTTTGCTTTGAGGTTAAGAATGGCTTTCTGGGTGCCACGAAAGTCCCAATTTAGTACTTCTTCAGGATATTTCGCACAGTTCTTGCTGTCACATTCCTTGCGAAATTCCTCTGAAGTATTCCTGGGATTTCGCTTTGAAAGGCACATACGAACTGATTGGAAAGTCTTGGAAGTCTTCTTTGGTCTTCCGGACTTTGGCTTAGAGGCAATGATGTTTTCAGAAGTGAAACGTCTGATGATATCCCCGACAGTACTTCGAGGTCGCTCTACTAGTCGGGCAATATTACGTTGACTCATCCCTTCCAAATGTTTGTAGATAATCAACTCTCGGATGGCAAGAGGTACGTAACCAACGTATATGTTTAAGAAAGGATGTTATTAGACATTTTGAATATAAATGGACTGAAAAAAGCTCAACAAATGAAATTTTTACAGATTCTCTGATTTGGTCTGAAGTGGCCGAATACATATTTCCAAGAAAAGATTAGCTAACTACAACCATTGTAACATTTCTTCTTGAGATTTAAAGTAAACAGATATAATTATGTCTCAACATTGATGAATTCCTTTTTCTGCAACCCCAAATCTAATTAAAAAATTACTATGACATTTTTAGCTTCCATATATATATATATATATATATAGATAGATAGATAGATAGATAGATATATATATATACTGATTTTGATAACTCGTCCAGTGACGTTTAACTTCCTTCGAAATTTTTTCAACCAAACTTGTAAATTGGATTCTTTGTGATGAGAATCAGTAGTCCAAATCTTTATCAGTTGGTAATGCATGTCTACATATTTTATTAAGTACTGATGACTAGTGCAAAATGTTTGAAATTAAAATTGGAACATATAGAATTCCCATATGTTCACATTGAAACATGCTCAAATACTGCATTGTGAAATGATATAACAATTCATCCTGTAAAACAAATATTATCTAATTCAATCTTTATAATTCATGTTTTTGACATTTTTGATATTGCAAATAGTTTTAGGTCCTCAAAGTAAGCATTTATTTGGAATAATTTGCAAATTAAGTGCAAATTTTACTGAAAAATGTATGTGCTTACATTCATTATACTTTCTGGGATTGTTGTTTCACTTGATATAGCGTTATTGTTCTTGAAATGTGCAAATATAAATATTCATACTAATGTGTGGTAATAACTAGTGTGTACTTATTGGATATCAACCAAGTCTGCCTCAAATTTAATTTCCTGACTACCATACAAAGCTCACATTTTTCAGATATTTTAAAAAAAGATTAGTTTTGAGCATAGGTAATACATTTCAAAGAAGTTTCATAATGGTTTCACTGTGTTGTTTAGAATAATTCTGATAGAAATTTATGTATTATATCTTGTAATTTCCTCGATTATTTAATTGATTAAGAAAGATATGAAATTAATGTACTGTCACCTAAAAGGTTTAGATTTATACATCAAAGTATGAAAGACTTTTCGAAGAAGACACCTCTGAACATCTCCAAATGCAAATCACACAATTCCTTACGAATTGCATTTCAGCTGCATAATCTTTGTACATACAAATTTTGTAATTTTACAATCAGATAGCATTTTTATAAGTTTTTTAAAGTAAAAGCTTCTTAGGTCATTCAAAGGAAATTATGTCAAAGTCATGTTTCACAAAATAAAATGCAATTTTCTAAAACGACATTTTGCAAATTATTTCCAAATATATATAATCTATTTATTCATCTTTTTATGATCAAAAATGTTATATCTGAAGTAAATTTTTTATTAATTTAAGATATATATTCACATAATAATAAAAAATCAATATCGCACTGCTGATATTTCATGCACCAAGTAAAAGCAATGTGTTAAAATGTAAGTGTGCTTCATGCTATTCATATAAAAGGTCTTTATTGCAAATATGGTTTTTAGGATGGCTAGACTTTTGGTTAGGAACACATTGAAATGAATTTGTGTATATCTGTTATTTGTTCTTAAGCATTCATACTTATATATATATTGAAATAAAAATTTTGTTTTAATGTAAGATATCACTTTCTATCACATGTTCAAATTATGATGAATATTTGTATTTTCTTGGGAATTGTGAAGACAATGTTCGTGAAATACGATTTTAAGCATAACTGGATTTCCAAGTAATGATAATCCTTCAAATATAATCTTAATATTTCAATAGTAATTTGTTGTAATAATCAAGTGCATGTCGGTCTTCGCATTTGTTCAAAGAAAATATGTTGAGGAAATCTAATTTCAAATCTTTTCTATTTTAATATAGAGGTAACCCACATTGAGTTATTCTCAAGTCAGTCCTAATCATTTCTTTGGCAAAAACATTTTTTCTAAAGAGCAAGGCAATCTACAAAATATCTTAAAAATGCTATTTTTCGGAAATGTTTTAAACGTATTACAATATCTTTCTACAAATGTAAGTTAGAAAGAACCGTTAAATAGATGTGAATATTAATTACCACACTATCAAGGTTATGTTGTGCTATCTTTCTAAGTTTTAAAATAGGTAATGAGCTAAAACTATATTTTTCAAAACTTGAAAACAACAAACATGAAAATGCACAGACAAAAATAGAATATTCTAATGGATTTCATAAAAGCTAAAACAGCATAACAAAGATTTACTCTATCGATCGCGTCGGAAAACAGTTTTTCAAGAATTCAGTAATTATTAAATGGAGATGATCTTTGACTTGACCTTCGAAGATTCGTTGTGAGTATGAGGTATATATCTAAATAGATGCTTTTATTGCATATTGTAACTGAGGCATAAAAATAAGATAAGATAAGACATTCTTTATTCAGATAAATATTAACAATTATAAACTGGTAATTTATCTGAATAGCTTCGTCAAGTATACATACATACATACAAACACATACAATAGGATAAGGGTCTATATACAATAAATCTACCAAACTAGGGATAAATTACTATCAGGATTTCAAGAACAAGATGTTGTATAATCATTATTGTAGAACTTGTATCCTAACCATGCTTTACCCGAGATATACTTTTGCTTATGGAAAATATTAATGTGCTGCTTAAAAGCTTGCAATTTATCAATGTTCCTTATCTCTTTAGGTAATGAGTTCCAAGTTCGAATAGAGGTATTAATGAATGATTTTTGCAAAACCTCTTCCTATATTACTTTTTTTTCTTGGAATATTTCATAAATGTACAAATTAATATCTTATCTACAGAATATTCGTAAGCTGTTGGAAATGACCGTCTTAAAGCATCTTATTTTTGAAAATAGTCAAAAAAGCAATTTTAAAATTGGTTTGAATTATGTGCTCACTATGCAAATATATTGTGAACAATTGTGGCGCTATAATTAGGAAAAAATTATAAGGTGTGCTTCAAGAAAGAATGTTCCAAAAATACATTTGAATGACGCATACTCATGGCTCAGTTTTGCAAAATTTAACGATTTATTTAACCTATTTCAGAAAAAGCACTCCCAAAATAACAAACCATGACAACATTTACCATTAATATGTGAGGTCTTATTGGGAAAATCACAAACTTGTATGTATTAGATTTCTCTGATGAATATAACAGTAACAAACATATTTTAAATAAATCTTTTCCAATCAATTATTTAAATTTGATAAGTCACGTGAATAGTAATCCATCTCTTAACCCATAATTTATACATTTATTGCACATTCTGACGAAATAGATCTTGAAAAATGATGTGTGCTACTCAATATTTCAAATTTAAATTATATAATCAAATAGCCTTGTCTAGGAACGTATTCTAGAATGAATGATTTCACGGCCTTTTATATAATAGACCTGAGTAATCGACAAATGTTATAAAAAAAGTGAAACCTTTTCGAAGACAGATAGAAAGTCTAATGATAGAGACATTGTCAATGGTAATGCTAATCATGTAATGGCTAAACCCAAATTTTATCTACTGATACTCCAAAATGAATGAAGTATTGGAGCATTTTGGCAAAAACCAATTTGCAAAAGTTCTTGTAGACGGATATTCAAACAATGATACGACATTTTGAAAGTGAAGAGCTTTTTGCATTTTACGAGAACTTATTTGGTATTATGAAATGGATGCATGTATTTTAGATAGGCAGGGATTAATGAGACGAAATTAGCCTGAAAGTTCTGCTTTACAATTATGGATAGGATATGGTCTGAACCGCTATTCATTTCAATTGCGAGATCTGGCAAAATTGTGTTCAAAAAACTAGATACGATTAATATAGTGAAAAAAGATTTAAAACAGAATTACTGGCAGGTAATCATTAAATTTTATATTCCACTGTACATACTGTGCATTGAGGGGAAATTTTTTTATAGTGAGTAGATGAAATTTTCCATATATCCTTAAGGCTATAGTCGCTTAGCACACTCATTTGTATAAAATACTATGTAGGAAATTTCGAAAAATAAATTGAAAAGTGTGATTTCATTCCTTCATACCATCCAAGAACGACTAGAGCTTGCCATCATTATCAGAACCATAACATATGAAAACAGGCAATACTATGACTTTTACAATGAGTACTCAAACGAATTTTTTTAATTAAGTTGGGATATTAAAGTGTTTTTATGACTTTTTACAAGGAGCTTTTTTGGTTTTTTATGATTAGATTCCAAGAGGGTTAATTAAAGAATAAATCTGGCGTAGATTTTTTTGTAATTTTAATTATTTAGAAAATTCCAGAAAACCCTGAATTTTTCTATGCCCAAGCTGTAAGAGGATCGCTGTTTTTGTCCTGACCCAAACCCACAGCTCACGTACACTCTCAAAATTGGTCTGAACCGGGTCGGCAGTCGGTCCAACTTAGGCCCGCAATCTATAGTCAAATACGAACTATTTGACTAAAACTAATCAAACTTTTAGCAGGCAGAAATTATATGGAAAAACAACAAAATCCATATTAATTACGAGCCTAGAATAGTTTATTGAACACAAGCCGCAAAACAAACTCATAATATACATGGAAATTATCTAAAATAGACTCTTTTGCAAAATTAGCCAAAATTTGTGGCTCTCACTTCAACAGCAGTTCATTAATTTTTGGCCAGGTCCCCTCTACAGCCTACATTATTAATTATTTTTCAGGGTAATTATTTCCCGGGCCTACTTGGGACCGGTAGGCCTGCAACATACATGGTACAACCAAGCCTGTTTCCATCCTTGTTCATTTTTAAGAAATATTGCTTAGGACATAAGTGAGTCATTTACGATGACGAGGTATTGCTGGACAGAGTCGGCCCTCAAAAGAACATAGGAAAGCTGAATATCAGATTATGATTGAGTTGACCAAGTTAAGAAACTGTTTTGTGTAACTGCATTTTTGTAAAACTTGTCTAAGCAATAAAGTACTTGTATTATTCAATAATATCTCTGGGGTACAAAAAATACTCCAAACCCTGTCCACGTAGTAAAAAGGTAAACCGTTTCTAACTTATAAGTAAATATTATCCGCAAATGAGGTTCTAAGTTTAAATTTGAAATTCATTTAATAATTATCTTGCTCTGAGATTTCGAATTATCGGGGGGGGGGGGGGNGGGGGTCTGCAATTTCTAATAAATTTTTGCAAAACAAAAAACGAGTGGTCAGCGCTTTCAAAAACGGGGTTGTCTAAATTATTGGCGTCTCTTTTAAATAATTCAATTGTCGGAGTAACGTAATACTAAATTAATCCTAATCTAATGTTCAAAAATATTAACATCGAACCGCAATTTTTAAATGAAACTAAACAAATCTTGCAACAATTAATTCTTAATTTTTTGGTAAATAAACTTAACAAGGCTCAAAATAATTAGGTAGTCATTTTTCAGAAAGATATCGTTTGCTTAAAAAACCTTAAATCCTAATTCACCACCAATAATAGACATACAAATGCCCAAATATCTGTATAATTCAAAATTAAGGATAATAAAAGTATTGTGAACAAAGTTAACCTCACACAGCCTTTTATGAGATCATAATTTTAGATTTTTTTAATCTGAACTGTGTAAAATTCGTCTTTATATGCAAGTATAAGGCAAATATAAATAACATGAACAAAATATTAGAATGATCAACTTGCTTTAAAAACTAGTTTAAAAATGTCAGCTGCTAGAGTCCAAGAATAATGCTTGACTAAATGATTAATAAATAAAACAGCTTTTTTACAAAAGAAAATCTGCAAATTAAAAAACCGAGGTCCAAATTATGGAGACGGGGGGGTTAAGGCATCTATTTTAAAGCCAAAAACAACAAAAATAAGCTTTGAATAGGTCTTAAGTGAATTAATTTAAACATAATTTCATAAAGACCTGTGAAGTATAAAGAATATCAGCATCCGTAAGAATTTTCAAAAGTGTTGCACTGTTTTCAAACAATACTTCTTCTTCTGGTAAACCATTCACAATCAGAAAATTTTTGTCTTTCAGATTTCCTACAGAAATATCAGCAGCACTCTAAAATATCTAAGCATTCCATTTGAAACTAGCGTCATGAAAATATATATTTATGTATTAACCTTTGATTTGCCTACATTGTTACAAAGAACCCAACAACTTTATCGTAAGCTCATTGGTACAGGATTGAATATTAAGCTCTGTCTGTTTTTGAATAAAAAGTAAGTTAAATAGTGATAATGTTGATTTATTCAATATCATGATCAGTAAATAATCTCCATAATTTTCAATGAATCACTTCCAACATCCATTGATTTATCGTTTATAGTAATCAAATTTAGTAGAGTAACATTTTGAAATGCTAAGTTTATTTTATAAAAGATATAGCCACTTTTGTACCAGACAAAACCTTGCATTATCCTGAATTTGTGAAAAACTTTTTTTAAAAATAGCAAAGAAATATAAATTATTTGAAAATTATATTAAACTAAAAAATACTTAGTAGAAAAAATTAATTGATAAGACCCTACTGAAATTGGAAATTTTAGCTGCATCGAGTTATTTGGATTTGAAAGACAACATGAAGTCTTTCAAATTTTTGGGAAAAATATACAAAAAGTGTTCATGTAAATGAAGGTAAAATAAAAGACTTATAATGTCTTTGTTATTTTGTCCAAACCTCTAATGCTTAAACAAATAATATACCTATATGATAAAACAACTTCAGTATGCACTTTGAAATATTAACGAAAATGGCGGAAGACGGTTAAGCTTACAGAGCTATTCATTGTCAATAATGAACTTCATTAACAGTAAAAAGTGTTTAAAATATTCAACCACTTACATCGAGTAGCCACATCATTTCTTCCATGTTATCAACGGAATAACCGTAGAGTTTCTCAACAAAGTATGAATTATGAAATTTTAGATTAATGATGGGATTGATTAAGATTGCGCATGCAATTTGATTAGTTGAATCCTGTAAAATCCGCGTTGCTATGTATCCACCAAAGCCCTAAATAAAAGAAAAATAGCATATAACCATACTAAATTTGTCATATTTAGAGATTACTCAAAATTATCTAGTTCTAATTGGGTTCCTACTTTAAAGTGACATCAACAATGTTGGACCATTCTTTGCATTGGAATTTTAAATCGAATGTTTAATTCGACAACATTTTTATCAAAACTAATGAAAGATACATTGAATGATTTCACCCAAAGTAAATGCAATCAATACAATAAATTGTTTAGTTTTTTAGTTTTATATATATGAAATCTACAAGTTGCGTACCTCTCCATAAATTCCAATGTTATTGATATCTATAATCTTTTGTTCATTAACCAAATATCTAAATGATCATAAATTTAGAACTTAAACATTAACTTTACTTAATAGCAGACATAATGTCGTGAGCTTCTTTCACTCCTGGATTTCCGAAGCGATCAATCCGAAATTTGTTACCTTTTCCTTTTGAGCCTCGGATATTGACATAGGCGACCATGATGTGCAATGAAGATGCCAACATGTCAACATATCCAAAGCTCCATTTTTTTGCGACTTGGAGGTCGTCAGAATCTGAAATCCATACCAAAAGAGGATATTGATGAGAAATATCAACAATGTGAGGTGTTATTAATGAAAATTCTAAATCTAAATTACTTTTAGAATAGATCTTAAGAAATGTTTTTAAAATATTATTCAAAAATTTTTTAAACTCTTATAGGATTTTAGGCTGCACAATATCATTGAATCATACACAAACTAGTTGTTTCAATTCACAATCGTTGATTTAAAGGTTTTTGATAAAGTATGAAAAACTATGGAAAAATTTGATTGATTACAGAAAAAGACTACAAAAGAACTATTTATGGAAAATTAAATTAGAAACTGGCCAACAATTAAATTCGCAGTCGCATCTACATGGATCTTGAAAATATTTTTTCATAAATGTAGGTAGGAAATCCTTTGAATTTTAGAAACATTAATATGTTACTATTTTGATAGAAACTAACATATCCTAGCTAAAATGATATTTCTAACCATTGGTTTTTTAGTTTAAACATCTATGTATATACTCTGCATTCATATGAACCCACTTAATGAAAACATTTCAAATTGTTAGCAACCTGGAATTTACTAAATACGGTTTATGTGAAGCTGCTGAAAAAATTAGTACACATAACTACAACTCATAAGCAACTCAAGCAGCACATAAGCCAAATCATGAAATAATTAGAAATTATATATATATATATATATATATATATATATATATATATATATATATATATATATATACAGTTATTGTCCATTTTGATGTTAACTGTTTATTGCAAAGTTTTGTGGGTTACCTTAACAGATTTATAATACCTACTTCCATTCTCATTGGAAATGTTATGAAACTGCTTTTTAGACATTTTTAAATTTATCATCTTGCTAACGGAATCATGATTATCTTCAATAATCACATATTGACTGAGATTACCAACTGAAGCTACCAATGTCTTTGGGAACCCAGGACCTAATCTAGTTACTTTATTTGTTTAAGATTTATATACCTTACCTAAGCACTTGACCATTAATTGGCTTCCGTGTGGATTTAAGTCTGCATCAATGAATTCACAATCATCTCCAAACGTATTGTCGCTTAGAGATTGTAGAACAGTATCATTTTTTGATAAATCAACTTTATATATATGTCTTGTAAGAATCGATTTCTTATTAGACAGCAAAAATCTAAACAATCACATATAAATAATATTGCATTCCTAGATAATGCCTGAGTTCAGTAAGTGCTCCTAAAGTGTAGTGTTTGAAATTATTATAATGGTTCTTTAAGTCTGAAATTGATAATTGCACTGAATACATTTTTACCTTTAAAATGCATTTTTAAAGAAGTAAGATTAGGCAAATTAAATCACCCAAAATGCCGGTCAAACATAGCTCTTCTTAAAAATCAATTCGTGATTTCCAAATAATAGTAAGCAGCAAACAAGAAGAACTCTTAAAGGACACTTATGCTCAGAGATATTGCAGCCGTAAAAAGAATTTCTGCTGAGAACTGTTGTAACAAATATGATTGAATTCTTTATATTTTTAAATTAAATTCATAAGGATTCTAAAATTTCATGCTCGCTGAGTCCATGTGGAGAAGCTCACTAGCATTTTTCATTTTTAATATTTCGTGAATACAAAATGTAACAAGAAATAAAATTTTGTGTCAAAAGCTTAGTGATCCTTCAAATATTTGTCATAATGCTATTAGACGTTTTAGAAAAAATCAAAACTATTTCATAAATTTCATATAACTCTGATTATATATAACATTTCATTAATGTAATAGGATTCATGTAAAATTATTCTCCTAGTATAGCTAAAATTCAAAGTTTATTTAACCAAAAATTTAGAATAATACAGGATCTTTCGTGTTAAATTTAATGTATTCTTAAACCATAGTAAAGAAAAAATCCTTTATATGCTCTTAAATTTCTTTTGTCATGTGTCATTGAAAATATGGAAGGTGCATTAATCGAACTGTTTGAGTCAGCTAGTGTTAACCTGGCCCTTTTAATGTTAAGAAGGAGCTTCAACTAGATGTGCAACCGTATCCGTATTAAGCACAAAGTAAGCAAATAATTTGACCTAAAGTTGACTTTCTCTATCTTAGGAATATTTTGATCTTAAGCAAAATTTAAAAATACGTAATTACCACAGAAATAACATGTTCAAATCAAATTTCATCTAATCGTTACATTTTATTGAAAAGTAAAAGATGAGTTTATGCATCATTGAAGTTTTACATTACTACTTGCTGATTTGTTTGGCGTGTATGAATTGTAATTGAAAATGGTAGCAATTTGAGATAAATTGGCTGATGAAAGCTAAAAAATGGTTAACTTTATTTTATCCAAATAAAGCATCAATGTTTTTCTAAGAACAATTGTCGTAAGACAAACGTTTGTCTGCCGTTCTAAAAAATTTCTTTATTCCACAGTTAATTGTTCTCAGCCGTACTAATTACAGTTATGCTCGTCTTACATAAGGCCTTAATAGAGTATTGAGAATTATTACAATTGATATATATATATATATATATATATACATATATACAATTAAAATTTCCAGGTAGTTTGAATTCCACTATTATATTATTCATGATATAATTAGGAAAATAACTTAATTGAATGTTCAAAGAGATAAAGAACATCTAAGGCAACCAAAAAACTACTTCATTATAATATATATAATTTAGTAAAGGTTAAAATTTGTTAATTCATAGCATTCAAATGTATTTAGCTTCATATAAGGGTCTTTTATTTTCAAATCTTTTTTCGCTCTTTAGCAATAAATCAACTCGTAAAATTGCAAGCATTCCTATTAAAAAATATTGAGACCTCACCTTCTGTTAACTTATACAAAAATATTCATGATGAGTCTTCCACATCTACCTTTAACTTTAGCCTTAAATTTTGCTCTTAACGCATCTGAAATTACACAGCGCAGTACTTTTTAAGATATCTTAGCAATTGTAGTAATTGATAATAAATTCATTGAAATTTTATAAACTTACAGTTCTGAAGAATTACTAGCAATGCCAATAATCTTGTTTATCTCGAATTCACCTTCTGTGATATAACTGCTTTGTATTTGAGATGTCTAAATACAATTTTGTGATGGGATTGTGTGCAGCACTTGTGGGCAAAGAAAAAGTCACGTAGTTTACCAGCTTAAACTTTACCCAATGTTTTTAACTTTTTGGTTATTAGAATATATTGTAGATATATATGTATATATATATATATATATATATATATATATATATATACGCATAAATCTGAAATAGCATTTCTGGCTTGGCAATTGTTGATTTTGTGTTAAAGATATACTAATTTATTTAATTGACTTACTAAGCCACAATTTTCATTAAGTCCACTCCTGACACTTAATCACAATTCCTAGAGCAAAGTGGTTTTATAAATAATAATTAATCAATTGTTGGTCTTAATTTTTCGTGCCTTTGAATAAGACAAGTTATTACCATTTTTATTTAGCTTAAGTTTTTTCATTTCCTGTCTCATGTATATTTTTTCAATATATCTACTACAATTATATATATATATATATATATATATATATATATATACTTCCTAAGATTATTCAGAAATGAATATCTTACTGCAAATGCATCTCTGTAAACATGATAATGCTTATCATTCGATTCTTGACGTAGTCGCGCATAGAATATATGAGAGTCATGGATATATGGAGAAAATGGTTCTTCCAACCAAGCACTTTTTGTTATATCATGATGTATTACTTGCAATTGGCGGCCAGACTCTGCAGAAAATAGAAGAACATACACATTTCTTTGTGCCCTATCGGTCCATGTGCTCGTAAATGTTGAACTGGAAGAAGTGGATACAGAGAGTAAGTAATGTCTAAAAAGTAATCAACAATATTATTATACTTATATCCTAAAAAAATTCATGAGTGCAAGATCAGAAATACGTATGCTATATATAATTGAAAGAAAATTAAAATTTGAATTTTGAAAACGCTTGATTGAATTTGAGTGTAGGAAACTTTCTACAATCAATAAATTGAAAGCAGATTTTATCTCCAGTTCTTTTAATAGAAGCCTGATTGGAAACAATGAGATTTTAGAAAATGCGATTAATTTGAATTCACAATAGAAAATTTGTCGGAAATTCTTTTCGAAATTCATTACTAAAGATTATTTCTTGCTGTTTTAGTATTTGAATATATTTATTACTATATAAAGAATTGCATTAAATTTAAAAATGAAAATGAACGCAATATCTATTCGTTCGGCCTAGAAAATAAATCAATTACCAGTAATAATTAAGGTAAATTATATATATATATATATATATATAATATCGTAATTGCTTTATTTAGTGCAATGCGTATAAATAAAAATTCAATTCTTAAAATAAACGAACGATCAATAGTTAAATTAATCCTTAAATTGCACCGTGTAAATGCAAAAAATACCCCTACAACCAGTGAAAATTAGGAAATATTCTACATCAAACCCAAAATGTAGGCAATTTTTTAAAATTACAGCAGATTGTTTTTGATAGCGATGAATGACACCAATACATTTTTTTAGATAAATTCTCAATGAATTTCTAAATACTTTTAAAA
The DNA here is from genome assembly GCA_900660155.1 of Hofstenia miamia. Lineage (NCBI taxonomy): Eukaryota > Metazoa > Xenacoelomorpha > Acoela > Hofsteniidae > Hofstenia > Hofstenia miamia. Next base: position 257,194 of record CABFPE010000001.1, read on the forward strand.
ATATTTCTATATACTTTTCTGAAATATTTTTTATAGTACTTAAAATGGCAATTATATGTGAACACATTAATAAATTCTGTGATTTTTTATCACAATATAAATATTGCTTGTGCGTAAGTAAACTTTTTGTACTTCGAAAGGCAAGTTTTTGCATTGCCTTTTGAAAAGGAGAGTGACTGCAATTGGTGCAACATGTTGATCACATCTCTTTGACTATACCATCCGGGTTATTTTATAATTATCCTTACTTTCAAAAATCAATTTATTTAAAAAATACAATAATTATTTTTCAATAAAGTCTCTTTTGTAGTCAATAGAGTCTCTGTTGCATTTAAAAAAGTCTCTGTTGCGTTCAATAAAGTCTTTGTATATAAACTAGCTAAAAATAGCCTATATTTAATTCTCGATCACATCAGAATACTTGCAAAAAAAATATTTTTAAAATTTTATAACACAAAATAAAAAAATTCTTTTTTGCTATTTTGAAGAATCAATTACAATATCATGAGTGTATGTCAAAAATTCTTTAATGTAACGACCTTTAGATATTGATTTCCTCCCTGTTTGCTGATTTATCCAAGTATCGAAGCATATTGCTATAATATGCTTCGCAATCTTCAGATTTAATTGCAAAAAAGCCATTTTCTATTGAGTTTATTAATTGAGTTTAATTTGACGATTCTTGCCTGATTACGAAAGAAAAATTACATAGACACATTTACAAAATCAATATTGCAATAATTACAAATATATAAATAGATTAGTTTACAAAAGAAATCACCTAAAATCAACTGTACAAAAATTCAAAAGAAAAAGAGTTAATAACAAAACAAACACAAATAGTAATAAAAAAATAATAATAAATATTAGATTAAGAGAAATTGGCCACTTTATGGTTGATGGTTTGCTGAAAGAGTTGGCTTAAGAACTGAAATAGCGTGACGTTATGAGGATGGCATTACCCCTCTGAAGAATAACTGACAGTTGCTCAAAAAATTGTCTGATTACGAACTTATGGTCAATGTAAGCTGACCGAGATGCTGCCATGGAAACAATTCTTTTAAGATTTTTAAATGGCGGGAGGAGACCAACTACCAAGACATTCAGCAGACAAATGAATAAACTGAATTCCTGAAGCAAGACAAGATTGGGCGTGCTTGGCTATTTTACGATCAGCTGCAACTTCGAAAGCGTGACCAGCATCAATTCCAGCATTAGACAAGGTTGATGATTGCAGGGAAAATATCTCTAGGACGAGAGCAAGACAAAGTAAGATTTCTCTTCTCAATATTAGGAGCTAGAGCAGCTTTAGAAGCAAGATTAAATATAACATCACGGACACGATCATGCCGATATATTTTATCACCATCACCAGAACAACACATGGCATGATCACCGTAAATATCCAAAGTCTTGTTGCATTTTGGCATGGCTACCCTTTGCTGAGGAGTGGGATACCTAGACGATAGCAGAGAACTGCTCGGATCTCTGAAGTCGCTAATGTAAGACCAAGAGCCTTCAGAGGTATCGCAGAAAGCCAATCACCACTGTGAGGAAGAGAACATGATTGAAGCCTCACTCTATCACGATCGCTGGAAGAATTGCTGAGAATGTTGTTAAAAATATTGATATTCAGCTCGGCTGTAAGGATCTTTTGAGCTTTAGGAGCCATGTGAACAGGTGGAGATGTGGAATTTGTTCCACAAGCTGAAGAGAAGATATCATGAAATTCAGAGGAATGGTAGGATAGTAAATCTATATGAGGAATAATCTGTTGAGCAAGGGAATTGGGGTCAACTATTGAACCAGTGAAAGCAACTGGTGCTATAACAGAAGCGATTGGAACTCTCAAGCTACCTTGTTTAACTGGCAAATTTGCTTGCATGCGTTGTTCATTGGACATGGCGGAACCTGTAATATGTTCCAGAGCAGAATGGACACCGGTTTTTCAAAATATGAAATTGCAGATGCAATATGGTTAGAATTGCATTCTCAAGCTGAAGGAAATTTTTAGAAGGGCCGCAAAACCCCGAATTAAATGCATTTCTAATTGCGGATCCTCAAGCTTGAGAATTTCTTCCATGAATCAATTTGATTTTTCGACGTTTTCGAGAAAACGTCATTGATAAAATTAGAATTAGTTCTTATTAGATATCCTAAGTTGACCAGACCCTGTCAGTAGAGAAGCTGCCTTAGAACTGGATAGATGACATAAACATTTTGCAACTAGTCGGCGAAGAACTTCACCAACTGCAATAGGTCTAAAACCGCCTGTCTTGTTTTCAAGAGCAAACAGGCTAGCACCACACAAGTAAGACGCCACTTCCTGAGGAGCATCACCTCGAATCAGTAGGTTGATGAAATCTAGGACCGATTGAATTCAGGTGAAGGACATTGAAAAACATTCAAAAGATGAGATACTTATAATTTAGAAACGCCAGCAACAGAATCTTTAGGAAAACTCCGAAGGCTCTTCAGAAGAATAAACTTGACGCTACAAGTGGTGGGACATTGATTGTATAAGCATGAGAAATTGGAGTTCCAGATTGGTGTTTTTCTTCCAGAATAGTGCGAATGCTTTCATCAAAAAATATACATGCTGAACTCAAAACAGTTAATGCTTTTTTTAGTCTACCTTCATGCGCAAGCTGTCGAGCACGTTTGATAACCAGCAATTCAGAATTATTGGATGGACGAAAAGAAGGAACTGATGTAATAGCTTCATACAATAGCCTAGAGACGTCACCATTTAGCCATCTCTGAAGACATTAAATAACTTTTGATTCTTCATATCGAACATGTTTGGAGCCAACTCGAGGAGGAGACCGCAGAATACAGGGAGCTATGATGAAAATTTCGATCCATGAGTCAACATTCAAGGGATTCTTCTTAACTTTCTCAAATGATAAGCGCACTGCTTTCGCCCAAGATTGCGACAAGAAATCGGAAAATGTTTCCTGGTTGGTATTGAATATGATCGGATATCCTCAAGAGTAGGTAGAGACATTGACTTTGATTGACATAATGAAGATATTCCCGAACTAGGACATCTTAAACCTTTTTTGTGTGAGCGGATCATACCACAAGTAGTGATGGATACAACTTGCATGCACACGTTACATGTAGGACAGAAACTTTGATTGCTTGACGAGCAAGTTGGATTGGATTTGAATTTAGTTGATTGTGTCGTGATTATTTTAGGGGCTTAGTTGCTGAGCCACACAGTATATGTTGTGCTATTTCTGATGTTGGAATTGAATTCTTTCTCTTTGATTTTCTTTCTTTCATTGTATTGATCTTCATAAACTTTTTTATTGATGATTGACGTTCAAAATGTCCAACCGTTCAGTTTCCCTAAATACGTAGTTCTTCCATTTTGCAAGAAAAAATCAATAGGGTTGAGGAAAGGACAGTAGGGGGCAAGTAGAACGGAATAAAGCATCCCACGAGATCAGTCTAACATGATTTATCCTAGAATTGTCTAAGATGTAAAGAGAATCCAAAATATTTTTTTTCATGGCATTTATTTTTAATTTCATTCAAACATATTTAAAAATCGTCAGCTTTCACAGACATGTAATGCATCTGGTAATATGAAATCTCTGTTTTATTCATTGCTGCTACTATTGATATATTTCTAGAACGAACATAAAGATCTGAAGCTGTTGCTTTTTGTCCTCCAACAGATGGACCTTTTGCTTACTTGAAACCACATTTCATAAGAAAATGAAAGATTCAGAGGGGTGTTTCTGCTCGAAGATTCTAAATTCCTTAAAATGTGTGTATATTGCAACTTCTTAATTACCATTAACTCATCCATTCAAATTAAAAAATTTTTTTTGCATTTTTACAGATGTTTTCAAAGATCAAATTTAGGTTTTTTAACAAGTTTATATGCATAGACTATATTGAACTCAACAGAGACGTTTTTGAATGCAACAGAGACTCTCTTGAATGCAACAGAGACTCTATTGACTGCAACAGACATTATATATTATATATATATATATATATATATATATATATAAAATCATATTTTCACAGCTTTAAGATAAGCTACAAACCAATTTAATAGGCTATCATAAACATAAAAATAAATTTTAAATATAAAGAATTTTTTCCAATTTTGTATAAAAAACGTTTGTTTCGATATCATTAGGAAAAATATAAGCAGACGCCTCTCAACATCATTTCTTAGAAATCTAGAAATAGTAAGTCAACCTATTAGATTGTATGTTGACAACTGCGATTGGGGCTATTTCATTTGAATTTTTCCCTTCCCTCTAGTAATTCAACTAAAGCCTTCTACTGCTCAAGTATGTTACAAATGCATTTGGAGCTAAATTATTCAAAATGATCAAAAATTTTAGTGAAATTATAATCAGAATTTACATACAATGTACATACATATTTACATGATTATGTGTATATGCATATACGTATACATATGAATATATCAATATCATGTTTATGTATCAATGTGTTATTCGAGATACCCTTTTGTAGACAAATGTATATATATATATATATATATATATATATATAAGTTTTGCAAATGTTACAGAGATACATTGATTGGAGCAAACCACGTTTGAAGTTTTCGATTTTAAAAAATCATCATCAAAACAAATTTGCGGCAACCTAAATTTACAGTAAACTAGAAGATCTATTAAATTATAAATATTCATGCACTTAAAATTTCTTTAATATATTTGTTCATTATCTTTGTTCTTAATATAAAGAGCTTCCATTGTTCTTAAATATTTGCTGGTTCTTTTTAATATTGTAAAAACATTTATACTTGGTTGATGTTTATGTATAAATATTTCTGATTTTAAATGTCCCTAAATATTTTCTTTTGCACTTGCTTCACCAATGTTCAATTTTTGACAATCGTCACAGTTATATTCATAAACTACAGATGAAATCAAGTCTAATTCAAAAGGATCCTTATTTTTTATGATATCAGATGTTCTCAATGATTTGAAAGTTGGTGTTAGGATGGCATTATTTAGATCTTTGTTAAGCACTTTAAGTTTTGATTTTAGGGTTCTTACAGATGTTTCAATATATCGCAATTTCCAATAGATTTTTTCATGCTCTTGGTTTTCCTTTTCAAAGATGTTATCAGTCATTGGATTTAGGAGGCGTTTATTTACAATCTTTTAAATGTATTTTTAAGGATAGCCATTCTGCTTAAGATGTTCAAAAAGTATATTTAGTGATTGAGTTATAATTTTATAGCGTAATGATAAACGCATTATTCGATCACAGAGGCATTTTGTTGTTTTCTTCTTACATCGTGTTTACAACATGACAAAAAAGGAATGTATAAACCATTATGATTTCTTCAAAAACATTTTCGCTTTGAATTCGGTGTTTAAGTTGGCTACAGATACATCAAGAAAATTCAATTGGCTGTTGTGTTCTTCTTCCATTGTAAATTTGTTTAAGTATCCGCACTGCTTTTATTCGAAAAAATGGCAAAAATGTCATTGACATATCGAAAAAATGACATGAATTCAGCATTTTTAAAAAATGACTCCATGATGTCCATGGCCAAAGCAGTCATTGTTGGCCCAAGAGGTGAATCCACTGCCACACCATNNNNTATATATATATATATATATATATATACAGTATATATTTCTAAGACAACAGCGTATGTGATCTTAATGTTAGTGGGCAACATATATATAGATATATATATATATAAATATATATATATATATATATATCATCGAAACGTCCTCAGATTTAGGAAACATTAAAAGCAAGAGGACCCATCGCCGTGCCCTGAAGAACTCCACAGTTAGTGCAACCAATTTCGGAAGTTTAACCGTGTTAGTAACATACTGTTTATGTGCTGTAAAAAAATTGATTATGACATTGTAGATAAATGGGTTTAGCGTGGAACATCATGCTCTCAAATTGTCTGCTATCAAAGAGTGCGGCACATGATCAAACGCCTTGCTGATGTCTAACGAGAATAATCTGACTACATCAGCTCCATTAAAAGTCACAGTGTTGACATTGTGCAGGGTTTAAAGTACAGCACCGTCAGTAGAGCCCATCACTCTGAACCCGAACTGCTCGAGCTCCAGATTTCTATTATAGATATCTTTCAAGAAAAAACGGTAACTAAGTCTTTCAAAACTACGTGAAAGGAAAGAAGTGATAGCAATTGGCCTAGATTCTTTAATTTCAGCCTCGATTTGTCAATGCCATGTTTAAAGCGCTCACATCGTTTTTTCAGGATGATCTTCTCGGTTGCTCTGTTTTGAAGGGAAAGCCCAGGAATAATTAGGATGTTTCTAGTGTGGTGTAGTTTTTCTTGAGCAGCCTTGCTTCTTCACAATCTGGTATCCCATACATTTTTTAATCTGAAGAGAATGGGCCGAGCTTTATCTTCGGCATATCTACCAAGCCTAGTGCTTTCTTCANAATAGTGTAGGATTCACCAAACAGTTGAGGATGAGTAGCGAGAATGAAATCAAGTTGTCTTCATTTACGAGTTGGGTCCATCGAAGAGCTTTATAATAGGACAGGATAGCATTAAATCTTCAACGTTGAGATTATTAAAGTCACCTGCTACTATAAAAGCAGAATTCGGCCACACCGATAAAAAGTACTCGTGTTTGAGGACGACGTGTTCTATATATGCCTCAGATTTTCGGTGGGTAATATATAAGACAGAACACTAACTTAATTTGAGAGCTAACACATAGCCAAAGACTTTCTTGTTCTGCATGGATTCGAGTTTATCAGAGATATATGCTGCAACACCTCCGTCGCTTGATTTCGTTGAGGATAGGATAGATCGGTCATGGCGCGTCAGACAATTTCAAACAATTTTCGGTAACCAAATACAGATCGATAAAGTGGTGTAGGAGATCAGATTAAAGAAGTTGTTTTGCAGGGGATTTTCAAGGATCTTGCATTCAAGAGCAAGAGTTTTGGTATCACTGTATCTAGTCACGCGATGTCAGCTTCTACGTTATCTCCTTGGGATCATAACTTTTTTGAAAACCAACGGAAAAGTTCTGCTACTAAAAGGGCATTGTTAGTAGGTAGCAAAAGTGGTGCAAGTATGTGAGCATTTTCAGTAAATATCCAATAGGGTGAATAATCCGGTCCACTACCAGTTTTCTTTATGTTCAATAGAGAATAGTAAACTTGGTGAAGTGTGAGTGTCGGTGGTTCATGAGATGACAGACGTAATAGTTTTGGTTCAGTGTAAGAAGCTATTGTAGATATAGAGCAGAAGTATTCATTCATCTGATCACACGTGAAGGGAATATCATCACAGCTTTTGTTACGCTTGCCTCGATGCTCTTTAATTTCCTCCCACTAATGTGAAGTCCCCTAGAGTGACCTTCGCCGTGTTAGATTTTCAACAATAATACATTTTATGCGGGAATCCAAATCCTAAATTTTGTGAGAGTCACTTCCTTTCTTCAGTTTCTGTTTCTTGTTCTGGAGATACTTCAAAAGAGGGCTCATGTGCGGCGGATCTCTGGTTGAAAGTTTCACACTCTTTTGCGGACAGCGTCGGTCCAATAAAGCTTTCATTGAATAAAGAAGCGTAGAAAGTTTATCATTATGATCTACGATATGGTCCAGGAAAAAAAGATCACTCTCCTCTAAACAAATTCCAACGTAATGTTTATTGGATGATGTTGATCGAGGAATATGACACGTTTGCGCACCGGTTTTGGCTTTCGCCTAGCTTCACAGATAACTCCCAGGTGATCACTTGTAAAAGCAGTAGAAATAGTGTAGGATTCACCAAACAGTTGAGGATGAGTAGCGAGAATGAAATCAAGTTGTCTTCATTTACGAGTTGGGTCCATCAAAGAGCTTTATAATAGGACAGGATAGCATTAAATCTTCAACGTTGAGATTATTAAAGTCACCTGCTACTATAAAAGCAGAATTCGGCCACACCGATAAAAAGTACTCGTGTTTGAGGACGACGTGTTCTATATATGCCTCAGATTTTCGGTGGGTAATATATAAGACAGAACACTAACTTAATTTGAGAGCTAACACATAGCCAAAGACTTTCTTGTTCTGCATGGATTCGAGTTTATCAGAGATATATGCTGCAACACCTCCGTCGCTTGATTTCGTTGAGGATAGGATAGATCGGTCATGGCGCGTCAGACAATTTCAAACAATTTTCGGTAACCAAATATTAAAAAAGAATGGTGTGTATGTTTTAAAAATGGAATAAACAATTTGTAGAGCACGCAGGTAGCATTGTATATGCGTGTATAAATATATTTTTAGAATATTAGTTAATCAGTATTTACACTACCTAGCTATTTAACATGGAAATTCCTTCATCTGTTCCTGAAATTATACGTTCAGTCCAAGTGGGGTTTACTTTTGTGTGTTTTTCATGTTTTCAAATTTAAGTACTGCTATTGTAAAATTCAACAAGCTGCTCAGTAAATTTCATGTATTGGTAAAAAATTTAAAACAAATCCACCAAAAAATTTTGAAATTTTACTTTAGGTATTGTAAAATTGTTTATATTAACACTGAGTAAGAAATATATATATTTTTTAGAATATATTTTTTTATTTCAAATGTAAATTACTGGATTTTCAAGTATCAATTGAATTTATGTTATTAAGTTTCTTAGTCTGAGCAGAAGAAAATTTATTAATATATATATATATA
>CABFPE010000001.1:268328-310092 GCA_900660155.1 Hofstenia miamia
AATATATATATATATATATATATATATATATAATCTAAAATCATTTAAAAACATTGTTAATTCCAGATATATCTGTTTAATCAGAGATAGAAATTTTGAACAGTACAATTGTAGTGTAGTAGAATGCTTCAGATAAAATTGAATATGTAGGGCACCTATTGATTTAAGAAAAGTCAAAAGAATCAATTTAAATGTTATCAGCAAATACAAAACCTCCAACTGATAAGTGCACGTATATTTAAGGAATCTTTAAAAATATCAATGCATTTTTCTGCTTGCAACATCGAATAATTCTTTGCTTAATCTTTGTAACAGGAACTAAAATTAATCAAGTAGAAGCAGGTGGAGGACTTCGAAAATCAATGCTGTTCAATCGAATAGACTCAGGTTTAATTAAGCATATGACATTTTAATATAGTGGTGTAAATGTGTAGAAGAGAATTGCAATGTTTATACAGTGCAAAGCGTGATAATTTTTAGAAACTCAGCACCGAAGGTTTACATTGAAAATTCAAGAGCAAAATTACATCGGATTAATATTTAAAATAGACAGTCTTGTCAATTAATAATTTAGCATATCTTACGTCTATGAGTAGTTACAAATTGAGAACCATTGCTGCATTTATCAAAATCTATAATATAATTTGAAAAGTTCAATATAATATGACAAAAAATATATTGCACAGTATATTACAAGTTTGGTTGAATATTATTCCATAAATGGTTATTATTCGATACGGGCTTATCATTTGCAAGCGAATTAGTAAAAGCAAATCGATAGATTAAATTATATTTTAGTTAAATAAAATGAAAATTTAACAAATACATTTAATTCAAGTCGTGTTCATTACTTTAAAAATTGAATATTTCGTTTTTGTGTATTTTTATAATACATGTATATCATAAGCTACGAGTGTGGGATCTATAATATCGATTAATGGTTGTTTGAACCCCAGCAAGTAAGCCTTGAGCCCAGCCATGTGAAAAGCGCATTTTCTCCTGACGAGATGGTTCAAAAAACTTGAAATTTGCTATTTTTTGAATTTATGTTGGTTAAAATGCTGGGATGCGCTACTTCCAATTTCAGAAATGTGCATATATATTGCTATATACTAGTTGAACGTTTTTTGCAGTCTTTTTTATCTAATCCCATCGAGCATACTGCAAATGCTAATCTAAAACTCTATGGAACCGATTACATTTTAGTTACAAGATCTCCTTACACTTCATACGATTGGTAACCAAACATGAAAATGATGGATTTTCTTAAAATACAAGTGTTTTAATTATTGGGTCAAACAAGACCCCAAACCACTATTAGCTAGAATTGGGTAACTTTAACCGTAGCCGTAGAATGCACCATTAAGGCTAATGAAATAAATAACAAAGTGCACCAGGATGTCACTTGGTTAAATGGTTCGTATTTCTCTGTCAATCAGTCGCAAAGCGGCTCTATTACGTAATCATCCATTGAATCAGAAGCATAATTCAGAGTTAAGTAATTAAGAATTAAAAAGGGCTTTGCAAAAAAGTAAATACGAAAATCATTTATTTTTTGCAAACATGATTATTTATGATTCCATAAAAAAAATTATTCTAACAATAAATGGCATAGTGTTATATTGAAAAAATAGTTTGTACAATATAAATACATACAATTATTGTTTATTAGACAAAATGAAACGAAGTGGAAGCTCCTCCATTACCTTCATACCTTTTTCAGCACATTGATTGCCTCTAAGAGTGTTGAATGCTGATAGTTCTGGATTCCAATGATTTGTAAATGCAGCAAGAGCTTTCTTATTGTTTAATAAACTTGATGAAGGTCTGAAAAAGTGTTTTCTTTATATGTTTGGTCGTCAAACTAAAAAACTGCCAAATTTTAGAAAATAAACCCACATACAGATTGAAATTCTTGTTTTTGGCATTAAAATGTAGGCTAACAAAGCTAAGGTCCTTCTTGAAATCCACAGATGCCTGTAATTTTAATGGAAGGCTTCCCCTAATATACAATGTAGCTTCATACTTTAGGGACTTATATACATTTAGACAGCCAGTATTCTGCCAATTGTGGTAAGAATTTTTAGCTGTTTTCTCCATTCTTTAGAGTTCAATTAGATCTATCTTACTATATTAAAATTATAGTTTTACTTACTATATTCTTTGTATAATTAAGACTTTTGTTAATTACAAATTGCGAATTCCTATTCAACTATTTCAACTGACACTTTTGGAATCCTATAACTCTGTAACTCTTGATGCAATAGACTAGCAATGTATATCAAAATGTACATGACTGTGATCATGTGAAACTATTTTTTATTTTTTGGAATTATCAATACTGAATGCACAATTTTGGCCAAAAGAAATTGTCAAAATTCTCACTTTTTCAATATGAGATTTTTACAATTAATAGAGTAAACTATCTTTGGAGACCTATATAGCTCCATGACTTTTTATGCTATTGACACAATTTGCATACCATTCGAGTAGTTCTACGGCAAACTTGTTATCATTTTGAAGATTTCCTCAATTTCCACCGGATTATGATATTTTTACTTTTTTTCCTAGCTCATACATTTTATTTTCATATTTATATTATATTAATCAAATTTCACCTAGGGGCGTGAATTTTTTTTAAACTAGAAAGAAAATAAACATTTCTTTAATGTTTTACAGAAAAGCTCATCAAAAAAATAATATGAGGTTCTCCAAATTGTACAAAAAGTTAATAAAGTCCTACCCCTAATATATATATATATATATATATATATATATTGTTGAATGTTGTTAACAAATAGACTACGTAGGTAGAAATTTTAATAAACTATTTTCAATCATTTGGATTGTGCTGGTTCTAAAAATTATATTTTGAGCAGATTTTAACTAAACATTTCTAGCTTTGAAAACAATGTTTTAATGCAGTACTCACGCATGGATACCAGAATCAATAATAACATCAACTGACTTTCTTCCTTTGATATCAAAAACCGATAAGGAAACGTTTGGAATGACTTCGCCAACCTAAACAAACATTAATTAATATACTTAAGGTTTGGCTTCTCAGGTTTATTAGTTTAACGCAGTTCAGGAATTTCTGAAAATTTTTGATACAAAAACAAGCTAATAAATGAAATAACTTTCAAGGCTTACTGCATTTTCTTGTTTGTATTAGTTAGTGTGCTTTTCATTCTGAATTTAATATACAAGATGCCAAATACCTTTGTAGTTTTTAGACTCTCAAATTTGCTTGCATTTCCTGCTAATTAAAGCTTTCTGAGATGAGATCATTGTTATTTCTACCTGCAAAATTGAAATTATCCGAACAAAATTTGCATTAATTTTTTAACTGAAAGTCCAAAATGACTAAAGGCCAGGTAATATTTTGACTGTCCACGTCTTCAGCCATACTCTTGCTGATTAAATCACATTCCATCTTTGGCGTAGATAGAAATACAGATTTTATGCATACTTAACAAGATACACATATTATTCTTTTTGGCAAAGGTCAAAATTGACCGGTTTTGGACCTTGATGGGAGTCTGTTTTGTGCCTTTCTAATGGTTTTAGTTTCATGAATGCATTGAAAAATATAATAACATATTTTCTGATTATCAATTTTTTGCGATTCAAGATATTTAACAAAAATGATGGCTTGGCTTTCTAGCGTTAAGTACACAATATTTTTAATATCAATTATAGCTAAATTTTTGTCCAGTCAACAAATTCATGGCTTAATACTTAAGTTAAGTAGGCTAATTGTGAGGGTTATCAAAATGGGAACCTAATTTTTTGCAATCGCAGATAAAATAGATTGTGAATTGGCTCTGAAAAATACATTTGAATTAATAAAATTAGCTATTCAAAGATGACCTCGCAGATCACATCTATGTTATTGGTGACTTTTAACTCGCTAAAAATATTAATTGGGATAAATGCTGTGGTGCACCTTCAACCGTAATCCGAGCCTTTCAGTACATTTGGACATGAATATGAGTGTTTGGGGAAGTCAGGTGATTGCACTAAATGAGAGCAGAAAATTTCTTATCATCTTTGATACGAATTTTTGTGCAACAGTTGAAAAAGAAGATGCTGGTTTTTTTGCTAAGAGTTTACAGAAGGATTTGTTAGGAAGTGGTAAAGTAAATGAGTCTCTAAAATCATGTTAGCAATTGTATAATCTCAAATGTTAACTAGATGGAAATTGAGCACTCGTATCTTCTAGTTAATGGGTTATGGAAACAATTAGCACGGTTTTGCACACTATATTGCATGCGGAAGGCAACCCAANGTTTTGTGCCTTTCTAATGGTTTTAGTTTCATGAATGCATTGAAAAATATAATAACATATTTTCTGATTATCAATTTTTTGCGATTCAAGATATTTAACAAAAATGATGGCTTGGCTTTCTAGCGTTAAGTACACAATATTTTTAATATCAATTATAGCTAAATTTTTGTCCAGTCAACAAATTCATGGCTTAATACTTAAGTTAAGTAGGCTAATTGTGAGGGTTATCAAAATGGGAACCTAATTTTTTGCAATCGCAGATAAAATAGATTGTGAATTGGCTCTGAAAAATACATTTGAATTAATAAAATTAGCTATTCAAAGATGACCTCGCAGATCACATCTATGTTATTGGTGACTTTTAACTCGCTAAAAATATTAATTGGGATAAATGCTGTGGTGCACCTTCAACCGTAATCCGAGCCTTTCAGTACATTTGGACATGAATATGAGTGTTTGGGGAAGTCAGGTGATTGCACTAAATGAGAGCAGAAAATTTCTTATCATCTTTGATACGAATTTTTGTGCAACAGTTGAAAAAGAAGATGCTGGTTTTTTTGCTAAGAGTTTACAGAAGGATTTGTTAGGAAGTGGTAAAGTAAATGAGTCTCTAAAATCATGTTAGCAATTGTATAATCTCAAATGTTAACTAGATGGAAATTGAGCACTCGTATCTTCTAGTTAATGGGTTATGGAAACAATTAGCACGGTTTTGCACACTATATTGCATGCGGAAGGCAACCCAAAGCCAAATTTCCCTATAGTTAATGCTAACGCGTTAGTTAATGCCAAAATATCTATGATATACGTTGGTTCATACTGTTATTTTAGAGTATTCTTTTTGGACCACATCCTTTAGTTGTGCGCTTTTTTCTCATCCTAACGATTTACACTTGAGTATATAAAAGAAAGACTTTCCTGTATCACATTCTAATGAAGGAAGATAACTTAAAGTTATCATTTACAAAATAGAATGTTCCAAAGTTATTCTAAGGGTTTTATTGGCTCTTCTTTCGGAACAGTAACAGCAATTAATTTCTAAAAAAAATGTCACTCACATATTGTGTTGAATATTACATTTTGTTTGGAATTGGAATTTTTGAAATAGATTACCTCCTGCTCCGACTGGGTTCATTTAAAATTCATGAACACTTTGGACAGTGCTGGGTTTTCCAAAAAAAGGACCAACTGCATGCACAGCGAATTTGTGGTTTTTGGCTTTGGGGTCACTCAAAGAATCTCGATTGCTCCACAAAACGTGAGTAAATCAATGATCTCAAAGTGAAAATCCGGTTGCTTTTCATGTCTTTATTGACGAATCATGTTTGAGTGCGATCAGTGACATTGAGACAGTAAGGCACATTGTATAAAGATTAAGTAACCCTCACTGTTTTACTCAGAAGTTTGCTGTTCGCATTTTATAAACGTTTTTGAAGAAAATGGAATTTTTCACTACCATTTTGTGACAAACTTCAAATTACATTGATTTGGATTTGTCCGAAAATATACATGTAGTAAATTAAAAGATCATAACCAGAAGTGCATGTCTGCCATTTAAGGAATTCAAATTACAATCAAAATAATATGTTCAATGCAATACGTGAGGGAAATGTTGAGGAAATTGCTTACACCGTACGGAAAGAGAGCCTAAGGGTGCATTCACACAGAAAGCTTGCGATATAGCGCTTGTATTTTTAACACATGTTTTAAGATAGTTGAATTCACACAGAAAGCGAGCGATAAAGCCAATCTTGAGATTTAAACAAGAGGAAATAAAGGAGGGTATTCACACAGAGAGATTGCGATATCGCGCTTGTAATTTAAACACATGTTTTAAGATAGTAGCATTCACACAGACGGCGTGCGCTTGCTATATTTTTTAACACATGTTTTAAGATAGTTGAATTCACACAGAAAGCGAGCTTGCGCTTGCGATAGATTTCTAGCAATGTATTAATACGAGAGTGTTCACACAGAACGCGAGCTTTTAATTGCTATTAGGAAAATATTCAATAATATTCTCTACACATTGTTATATTTTATTGCATTTGAGCGAATCAAAGTGGATAATTTTTAATATGTAAACATTATTACAATTTAATTGATCTTTATGTAAATAACTAACTGAAAATCATTTGATACAATGGAATCTATGCGATTAGACAGCCTATTAAATTCTTCATTAAAATTATTGTTTTTCTTAAATTATTTAATATTTTGATAAACCTTAATGCAATTTATATTTTTTGAAATTCTAAATTACGGGTGAATTAAAAAACTTTTTCTAATTTAGGCAGATTTTAAGAATATAGAAATCAAAACATTTTTTATTAATAGCAGTTAATATAGTTCAACTAGTAACTGCTATAAATAAAAAATGTTGTGGACAAAACCTATTTTACAAATATGTTCAATAATACCATTTTTGTGATAATATTAAATAATAATTTGAAACTAAATACATTATACGTACTTCGTACAAATTTTTGGCATGAATTTAAATTATTGGGAGATGTCATCGTCAAAAATATTTAGCATGTTTAAAATCAAATTTACAATCTTTTACAATCGCGCACTCGCGCGCTTTCTGTGTGAATAGAACTATCTTTAAACATGTGTTAGAAAATATCGCTCGCGCTAGGCTTTAATTGGGATTGCGATAAATCTTTCTGTGTGAATGCTCTCTCAGTAACTCAACTGTTTAAATCTCTAGCGAGCCCAAGCTCGCACAATCGCGCTGTGTGAACACCCTGGCTTTAATACATTGCTAGAAAATATCGCAAGCACAATCGCGCTGTGTGAACACTCTGGCTTTAATACATTGCTAGAAAATATCGCAATCTCTCTGTGTGAATACCCAAGATTTAAAGCTAGCGCAAGCTCGCTTTCTGTGTGAACGGAAAAAGCTCGCTCTAGCAAGCACAATCTTTCTGTGTGAATGCGCCCTAACAATAACCCTAACTCTTAGACTAAATATGGGATACTCTGTTTTTCCAAATTACTCTGGCAATTGCGACATTGAATAAATATAGAATGACTGCTTTATATGTCTACAGAAAATATTTCTCTTCTGGTCCGATCAGTGTGAATCCGGTCATGCTCAACTAAGTCATACAACTGTAAATTGAAAAGAATTGCAAAAATTTTATATCTTCTTTCTATAATGTGTCTTTTGTTCCGTTCTACTATATTCTGATATGTTATAAAATGTTAGAACAATTACCTTTACAAATGGAAGCTTCATTTTTTTAATGCCATCTTCTTCATATGAAATTATATCAGTTTTATTAACATTTTTATCATCAAAGTTTGCGTAAATAAGCCAACTACTTTTCGTGAACCAAAGTGCGATGTCTGACTTTAAAATTTCACCTAAAAACTTACTTATTAAATTAAAACGGACAAAGCAAAATGCGTCATATCATTTACTTAATAAATATTACATGCATAATTTACTAAAATGAAAATACTCTCTAATTATAAAAATGATGTTAGTCATTATCAACATCATCATATCCCTTAAAATTTATTGCAATTTACTGCAATAGAGATAATACTTTTAAAGATGAAAGGTTTCTTTTTAAAAAACATTCGAAGTTCTGAAGTTTCATGTAATAATTTCTTAACTCTAAAGGCTTATTGTATACCTATGGTTTTGTCAAAATATTGGAACAAATTTCTTCAAACCTATTAAGAAATTGGAATGTTTTAGGAAATGGACACATCTATGGGTAAATGTGATTAGATGAAAAGGGAAGATTGGTGCGAAAGAATATACCTATGCCTGGAAACCGTAAGGGCTATGCGCAAATCGTCCTAGAGAGTACCTCCTCGAGGTGGTTTCTGGATATTAATAACTAACAGTCAATGGGCACGTCGGTATACGGAGTCCCGCAGCTACATCAGACGTTAAAACCAAGGTAGAAGAAGGTGCCAACATATGTATTTTGAGCATATCGGAGCGGTAACGGTCGCGAAACCTGTCTGTTTCAGTTTTTCGGGTAGACAGGCAGCGACGCTGTGGAAACACTGTTAGCGAGACTGCTACTGGTGCCAGCCCATGAGTGCGTCTCATGGGGCAGTCATGCAAGTTTAATTCCTTGCTTTTGGCTTATGAGATAGGCCAAGGCCAGTACTTGCTGTGCCTTTCCTGTGAGGCAGCTTTGCTGTGTCATAGGTAGTTTGACCCAACATGTCTTTTAACTGAAGATTTTATTCACTAGATGTTTTGTATTCAGTGAATACGTCCGCGTACTCCAATATAATTTTCGGATCCTTATAGCAACCAGCAGGTGCTCTCTTAGTTACCACCGTTAGTAGCCTTGGTTGGCCAAAGCGGGAGAGGGGCAACCAATTTCAACTGAAGTTCAGCCTTGGGCTTCACTCTTCTGATTAGACCCAACATTAATGAGCACTCTGCCTGCCAGGGGCCACCAGAGGTTTCTCACTATCAAACAGGCCTTAGTCGCATACTTCCAGGGTTTAAGGTCCGGAACCGGATCGTGGCTATGCCAAATGAGTTAGTCTCTTGACTTCTTCAGTAACCCCACCACACCTGTGCCTGGGAATCCAATCGACAGTGCGCCAAAATCATATTAGAAAGTGGCCTCCAAACAGCGATTCCAGGGTATGTCAATACTTGAGGGGTGCGTCGTTTTGTGAATGCCCGTACCTACAATGGACGTTAAGAAAAAGAAGGAGGTGCGCCATATGTACATGCGCATGTGGGGGCGGTGACGGTCGTGGAGCCTGTTTTTTGGTTTTAGTGGAAAGGCAGTGGCACAGTGGAAACAGTGATAGCAAGACTGCTCGTTGGTGCCCCGTATGAGTGCGTTTCATGAAACAGTTTTGCCAGGAATAACACTGTTTCCTTTCTTCTGACCTATGAGATAAGTGAAGAGCTAGTGCTTGCTGTGCCTTGTGTGAAGCAGCTTTGTTGTGTCATACTTGTTTCTTGCTTGCAGCCGGCACTCAATATGCTACCACCATTACTAGCCTTTTTTGGCCAAAGCGGGAGAGACGCAATCCTCTCAATAGAAAGTTCGGACTTCGGCTTCATTGTCACTTTTAAACCGACCTTAGTGGGTACAATTCTAAGGGTAAGCTCCGGTATTTAACAATATATTTACTATCTGACTTGGCATACATCTGAACAAGATAAATTATATTTACAAAATAAAATTAGTTAAATAATTATATTTAACATCATTGCAAAAATTGGGTAAATCCCAATACCAAGTAATTAAAAAACCATACATTAATAATAATATAGATCGGTACTCTTAATATAAATAAAAAAACCTCTGAAGAGAAAATTCCCTTCATATAAAGTCTTTTCAATCTGCTGGATACTTTTACAAAAGTTTTTTGCATTTATTATAGTTAGTTAGATATCTTACAGATTTTTTTCTGTGGTTTCTAAGATACTTATTGCTTTTTGGATAAAATTTTGTATAGTATAGTTTTGAAATAAATATACATGTATATATAAATTTTCCCTTAAGGTTGAATGACTGAATGAAAACTGATTGAATCAAAACTCTTTTTCTATTTTTAGCTGACATAAAAATTACAAGAAACTAGACATAATTCCAATCCTAGACGTGATTAAATTCATGTTTTCAAAATCGATTTAGATGCTCTGGAAGAAATTTACTGATGTGTCAAGAGAGTGGGTCACTTTTTGAAGAATGCGTTGAAATTTGAATTTTTAGTGTATATCTCTTGGACATATCGTGAATTGACAGTTGCTAATCCCCATTGAAATCTTGATTCCTAGATTACTTGGCTACCGCGAAATTGAGAAAACTTTGTCAAGATGTGTAAATAAAATTGTGGAACTCTACAGTAAGTGGGATACAGAAATTAATTCACACAAATTCTCCAGAAAGAACATATGTCTAGTCAATTGGCAAATGATGCTGCACTGACTCCACAGCCATATATAAATCAAACTTTTAGCTCTGTAATAAATTCAATTGTTAAGTAACATAAAACAATATATCTTCTGTTCCAAGAAATAGACTGTCAGTTTGTAGTTAGTTCTCCTAAATACAAACGAATCATTCTCTAATGAAGAAAATGAACTCATCGAAATCTGCTTACTGTAGATTTGACCTACAGGTATAATGAAGTGATTTCACTATCTGAGCTAAAAGTATCTACTATTTAATTTCCATCATATTCGTTGAATTGTTTAAAACTTCAGAAAAAGAATTTTCTAAATCATTATACAAGATAATGAATAAAATATATACAAGATAGAGAATTCAAAGTCTGAGAAGGCGAGACATTATGAGAGTTTTCGCTCTAGTTTCACAAGTCTGAGTGTATGGAGGCAATAATATAATGAGTGAATAATATTTCACTAATAAATTTCTTTACTAAAAAGTGACGACTTAGAATGTAATTTTCAAAAAAAAACACTTCTATTTTTTATAGCAATAACAATGAAAAGCCACATTCTTGCTCATAAAAATTCGAAGTTTATTTGACAAAAAATTGAGACTAGCATCGTTACAGCTTACTTACACTTTGTAATTATGCTGCACAGATACGCTTAATCTTGCAGCTCAAATTTTGTAACATCTACACCCACTGTTTACTTGTTGAATTATTAAAATATAACGCCTGCAGCACATAAATTGCATATTTTATTCCCAAAATACTTAATGACGTCATTTGGCGCTCTATAGAAATAAATTCAATCTGTTCCTTATTCTACATAAAAACAATGCAATTTTCATCTAACATTTGTATTTAAAATTTGCATAGCATTTCTGATGAATATCGTGTCTTCACGTCTAGATAAAAGAAGTTTTTCAGAATGAACTGTTAAGCATAACGAATAAAATAAGAATGATGAGATCTTAGTAAAGGAATTTTTGTCATTAATGGATTAAATTTTGTGGCAATAACTGATTCACAGATAAAGCAAACAAATCTCATTTATCAAATTTTTTAATAAACATATTCTCATAATTACTGATTTGAAACTCACTGTGGCAAAAAGTACTCCATTTCAATTAAAGAACACACATACACAGCAATTTTCCATTAAATATTAAGATTTACAATTTTTCTTTTAGATTTTTGATAGAATTAATTTAATTTTAAAATACTTCTTCACAACATTTATTTTCATAAATATTTTTTCACTATGAGCAGAAATTATTTAAGTTAATCAACCACCAAATTACGTTTTTAGAGATTATAGGCATTTATTTTTTCGACGCTACTAGTTTTAATAATGGATTATAATTTTGAACTTTATTTCAGATAAATTCAATATTTGTTTTATGTCACTACTGGGGTGATTTTTTTAACCTAAATCATTTGAAATTTTGACCCAAAAATTTTTACTTTTTGACCTAAAAACCTAATTTTTTGCCTAAAAAATTGACATTAAGATTTTTTAGCTTTTGTAAAATTCTAATATTCTATGCTAGACCTAATCGACAATGTAGTAAGAAGCACCAATATAGGACTGCACATTATCCCTGGAATTTTTATTGTTTTAAGAATGCTTTTTAGCATTAAAAAGAACCTTTCCAAGGAAACAAGAGAGCACTTGCTATTTTCTGCAATCCAGATTCTGTAAGATTTAATGAACCGATTGCACCGATTATCATGTAATATGTAGTTTTGAATTTTCGGTGAAGCATCCAAAATTGAGGTTGATTCAGACTCAAAGCAGTTTCCAAGTCGAACTCATTTCATAAACTCAACAATGACACCCTTATTAATGTCATTTTTATAAACATTGACAAAATATTCAAATAGTAATTAAATGTTTGATTTAACTTATTACTGTTTTAATAGTTAAAATTTTAAGTGTTATTTTCCCGTTTTGTAACCAAGAAATTTATATTTTTAAAAGCTAAACAAATTGAAAATGAGGGTCAAAGCTTATAGGTATAGACTTCCTCCTACTTAAACTTTTGGTTACAATTTTAATGCAAAACTCATAATTTCATCAAATCCTTTTCTATTAAAATATATTGTTAATTTTCTGCATTATGGGCTTCTAAAGAGATTTTTCTGAAATTTAGTCATAAATTGTTTCTCTTCCAAAAAATTTGAACTAAAAATTTGACCACAACGAAAATTTCAAAATGTTTTTACCTAATTCCAAATGTTGTAAAATTTTAACATTATTTTGACCTTAAAATTTTTAAAATATGCATGCATATGCATTAAAAAAATAAATTTCTAAATATTTAGATAAAGTTGACCTATATTTCAATTTTGACTTTTTTACTTTTGTTCGCCCTAATTATTACTCGTAATTCGTAATCAGTCCAATAAACAAAAGTTCAATTCAGTAAGATTTGAGACTCTAAAACTAATTTTACTATTTTTGCACTATATTTTCGTGTGATTTTCAGATGAATTATTTTGAATTTTTGAAATTAATGTTACACCTATTGTCTTGCAAGCTACATGACAATTTGAAGCAGTGATGCAGTTGCTGACGACAAGAATTCAATAATATTGACTTACGGATTGGTGTCCAGAACAATATGACGTGTAAAGTGATGACAATGCCTGTTTAATGGATGATGGTTATTATTAATATTATTCATTTTGAAAATATGCGAACTGTTTTAAATTTATCACCTAGTATTTTGAGGATCTTTTACTTGCGCTGTGGTGTACAGATCCAATTGTAATATATTTTTCATAAATGCTTCGAACTCTGTTATTATCTGCACTTTTAAGGGCTTTATGCAGGAATTGACAAAAAGATACAATTCTCAAAGTTGATAAATTATAAAAATAAGGAATGCTTATATTTACAATTACACAAAAATAGATCAAAGTACAGCAGTAAAGTTTGAACTACGATATATATATATATATATAATATATCCTTAGGGTGTGAATCAAATAAATTTCTCGACAAAGCTTTCAAATTTTAAAATATAATGTATAAATGATGCAGTGACAAACATAATAACATAATACTGTTCGTCAATTTTGATAATATATTGCTACAATACAGATTATACTTTGGGTCAATTAAATACTGTGGAATTTGTAAAAAGCATTTATATTAGCTTCGGTGACCAATTTAGAATCCTTGAAAGCCAAAAAATATTTCTTGTACACCAATCAATATTTCCGTATTTTCGAATCAAAGCTCTATCAAAGAGAATATTTTAGATTTATAAATTTTTTGAGTACCTTGGCTAACATTAAATAATCAATTCAATGAAATAAAAATTTTAAAACTCTAAGAGATTCGAAGTTTGAGGAATTTTATCTTATAAACATTTAACATCTTTAAAATTAGAACAATGTTGAAGTTACCAATTTTGATCTTAAGAAAATATATTTTTTCTGAATTTAGTCCCTAGAAGGATATTAAGTGCAGTAAAATTAGTTGAGAATGAATCATGTTTTCTTAAAAATATTTGTGAGTATCTATCTAAATTATTACTTGAATCTTCAAATAGCCATTATTTTATCTACCCTTTTTGCATTTACTTTTTCAACAAAGCAGTATTTTTGCTTAAATGTGCACTATTAAATTTAGGAAAGCAATTTAATTTTCAATTGGAGTTAACAATTGTAAAAATACAATTTGCTTTACCATCACCAATAACTGCATTCTATCAAATAGTAACAGAATCCTGTCATTCAAAGTGCAGTCGCAGTAAATTCCTAAGAAATTTTCACTTTAATGGGAATTTTATGGATGAATAATTTAGAGTAATTAATTTCATATCGTAAGCTCAGGTGTTCTCTAAATATATCAGAGTAGATTAACGTCTTAGTTTACAGTTTCGCATAATGTAAAATGACAAATGCATTATTTCATTGATCATGCAACTTAATCTATAAGTGATTAACATATACACACAAATAATTAATTTAAGCTTAACGTTCTGTTTGAAATGCCTAACAAGACATTTATCCAATTACATAATTATACGAAAATTGTGGAATTTCCAAGCAAATTCCTTGCTGAGTAATGATGCACTTCGAAAAAATTAGAATCACATTCATGAAATTTCATAAGAGGAATATGAAGGTTAAGCCGCTACATCATTCAATATTTAAAGAACATTATACTGTATTATTTTTCCTGTCTCGTTATGTACATAAATATAACACATAAAAATTCTTATGAACATGTTCCTTTTCAAATTCTGCTGAAACTTACAATATCAAAAAATTGAAAAATATATATCTGAAGCACATGATTAGAGTAAGGAGGGAGGAACAGCGTGATATAACTATTTATCCTTAAGCACTGTTTGTATAAGTATATATGGTGTCTACTAATTTCATCTCCATGCATATGTCAATTTTCTTTTCAAGTTCCTTATCATAGCATCCATATGCAAGAACCAAGAGATACCTAATTGATGTGATTAGATGAAATCAAATGATTTAATGTTTTCATAGATTGCCAACAAGGATTACTAAATAGTATTATTTAGAGTTGATGTTGTGTACGAATCTATTTCGAATTTGATGCCATACTTTTGAAGCAAATAGATATGAACCTGTCTGATTTCTAGTAATTTAGCTACGAAATTCATATTTTTGACAAATTTATTGGCGTAGTGATAGAACCTGTGTTAATTCAAATCAATATATTATTTATCAGCAGCACTTAAATCGATAAATAATTCATTAGTTTTAAATTACATCCCATTTCAAACTAATCAACAAAATTTTTACCAACTTGTATCCACTTAAATCGATAAGTTCAACATGTAGACAAGTCTAAGGAGGTGTTTGCATTTTACACTATGCAATAAATACCTGGTTTCCCAAAATCATTAAGTATAAAAACAAAAAATAAAAAACATATCAATCAACTTTCTATTTTTTTAAACATTAAAATGTATTTAAATTCTTATGATGGTTTATATTGACCATTGTTTCCTAAACTTTTAGCATTTTGAGGATGACTTTTAAGATCATTGATTTTAAAAAACACTCCTTGAGATTTACTATATGAAGAAGGTTTATTAGAAAATACTAGGTAGTAGTTAAAAGATATATTTATCAGTTCGATATATATATATATATATATATATATATATATTCTAGAAATCGATTTTTGGACTTTTGAGATACATTGATTAAACTTTAATTCTGATTCTTCATTTTATACTAACTGAGGTATTTTAATTTTCTTTGTTTAGATATGGGCCTTTTTCAAAGACATTAAAATTGAAAATCTACTAAAAAACTTTTGAGCAACCGTTAGTGATAATCACCATCATATACTCGTAATGATATTTATCAATTTCTTAAATTTGCATTGATAATATAAACTTAACTCTTAAAATATTACATGTAATGCCATCGAATTTTTTGTCAAAGTGCCTTTCAGAATCAAAACAAGATTCTCATTGTCTAAGATAGAAAATATTTATATTCGAAATATTGTACTTGACACAAAACACACTTTCCTGTAGAAAGTAACATACAAAATGTTGCCGATAAATCTGATAAGTGCTTGAAATCAGAATTAGACATTAATTTGGATAACAACCGAAGAGGCTTTGTATATATTCGAATACACTATGCTGCCAAAGCTCAATTAATCATTTCTATACATCGTGTTTATGTTTTGCTCAGTGTGTAATATGCTTTTTTATTCATGCCTATTTAATGTAGTATTCATATATTTGCGAACCATATAAAATGCTCTCTTGTGATTTGTCGGGGACAACACATCATATTTCTGCATGGTAACTTGTTCTTGCCGAAAATCAGGATCTTATAGAATACTGTTATAAAAAGGAGTATGTTTCTGTATTTTCTAGATGTTCTCAAAATGCCCTGTAAAAGTGCAAAAACTGCTTGAAATTTGTTTGAAAAAACAGAGATTTCAGAAAATTGAAGCTATCTTCATGTAAGCCCTATTTTAAGACAATTCACTTATGTAGCGGTAATTACCAAACGTAGTAAATTTTTTAATTAAATCTACTTAATCTACTATTCCAGTTATTGCTTAAATCCCTAATGGTTCTATTGCAGTACACCCCCTTTTATGTCACATTAGCAAAACAAGTTTTACACGAATGCTTCTTGTAGAATATTCTGCGAAAATAAACTGCAAATAACACTAGCATTTATAAATTCATTACAAAAGCTACTCACTTTCATAAAGAAAATCAGGAACACCTGATAAAACAAATGGATATTCTTCCTTTATTAGAAATGGTTCGAAAGTATTCTTCTTGTATTCAAAATAATAAAGTCCCTTTCCCAACACATTAGCAACCTAAAAGATATTTTTTTAATATTTGATGGAATATTTTGTTATGCTTTTCAAAATTCAAATATCGCCATTAGCGAGCATCAGGTGACCTAATGACGTCAATGAAAGTTTATATATAAATCTCTTATTAAAATTATGTTATTCTGATGTAGACATGACGGAAGAGGAAATTCAATTCATACCCCAAATTGTTATAGTGCATTCCTCTTTTATTATAAGTTCAGAAAATAGGGAATATATTATATTTTATTAACATCCATTTGTATAAATTCTGTCTAATTATTATATTCAGTATTATTAGGAAGATATTTTGGATGCATATTTCATAAACGTGTGTTAAACATTTATCCTTACAAACTTTTACAAAAATGAAATTTTTAATTAATATTCAATGTACCAAAAAGTGTGTGCACCGAAATTTAAAAGATATAATGGAATAGCTTTTAGGTAATGTGACAACCATAAATTAGACATTTATACAATTATCAAAATGTAAATTACTCACAATGTCATTCGAATCAGGAAGCCATTCACACAGTCGTATCCTTTCTGAATCGTCAAACAGTGTTTGTATTTTTCTAAGATATTTAATGTAAGCATCAAAAATATAGTCGTACAATAAAAAATAATTAATATACCTTGTTTCTATATCTAATATTTTGCACTCAAATGATCTGGAATATTTATGAATGGCCTTGATATTTTGCCGAATCAAAATCATCGAAACATCTGGAGAAATGCTGTAGTCCTTTAATTGATATAAGTCCTAAAATCAAAACTAATTATTTGTTTGTAAATATAACTGTATATGTTTAAAATGCACAAAAAATTGCCCCCAAATACAATTCATAATGAATTTTCAATTTGAAGGCTTTTTGTAAAAATTGTTACCAATAATTGCTTAAAAAACAGAGATGTAATTTTTTAATTGTTTTGAGCAAAATTATTATTTTTAAGTATAAAATGAATGTATGCAAAAGACAAAACTCTCAAACTACCTGAAAATATAATAAACTGAAGCATGTACAGATTTAAGCACGAATTTTAGCACATATTTAAACAAAGTAGAACACATTTTATATTACATATTTGACCCATTTTACCACATGAAATTGGAAGCTCTATTAATAACTTTCCACCATTGTACATATGCTAATTTTAATTTCTTATTAAGTTTGATCCACGCTAAGATAATGTCAATTCGAAGTGAAGGCTAAAATTTAATTATTTTATTAAAAATTTGTATCCTTCAAAGTAATCTCAGTCTGTCTGTAATTTGTAAATATTTGTATAATTAAAATTATATTATGCAGAATTTTGCTGATAAATGACTAGAATAAGTCAGGTGGCTGAATTATTGCTTGATATATAGATTAAATATTAAGAGCATTTCTGACATATACAATTGTGATTCAATTTTTCAATTAGCGAATCTTGAGAAATCGCTGTTACATTTATGTTTGTTTTTTTCCAAAAAAAGTCGATGAATGAAAAAAAACAGATAAATTTCCTTTTTTGGCAATTCCGTATTTATTTCGTTCATGTTTTCTAATTTTTCTATAAAAATACTTTACCTTATATTTACAGGCGCTGCATATGTAGTAAATTTCCTAGGAGCACATAGGGTTAGGGTTAGGAAGCATGCATATTAAGACTCTTACAATGCATGTTTGTGTAGCATTAGTTTTTTTAAAATTTCAACATTTTTTTCAAAAAAATATATATATAATTCTTTAATTCTTCTGAGATTTTTCATATTTGAAAATAAAGTACAATTTTTGGCACATATATTTTAACTGTTTCGTTAATAGAAAGCTATAAAATAGACAAAAAGAAATTAACTTTAAGATATTACCACCATTTTACTAAGGAAGATGAACTATCTATCGAAACCTGTATGATATACTGTATGTGTTAAAAATTCTATTTATTCTCAAATATATATATATATATATATATATATATATATATATATATATATATATATATAAATTGGTAATTCTTCTTTTACTTAAAATTCTATTCTAACTTATTTAATGCTTAATCCTTGAATAATTTTAACTGTATTTAGTTTCATATAAATTTCTGATTGCAGATACATATGCAATTGGTCTAAATAACTAGACTTTAACCAATTTCTTGAAAGCATGACTATTTTTTTAAATTAAGAAAAACAGTCTCTGACATTTTAGACTAAACAGAAATTAGAAGAGATTGACAACTGAATGCCATTGATGTTTTAATGCCATAAATTACTCAAAA
This sequence comes from Hofstenia miamia, assembly GCA_900660155.1. Taxonomy (NCBI): domain Eukaryota; kingdom Metazoa; phylum Xenacoelomorpha; order Acoela; family Hofsteniidae; genus Hofstenia; species Hofstenia miamia. The sequence goes on from CABFPE010000001.1 coordinate 287,129, forward strand.
AATGTTTTAAATATACTTACAACAAATGAACTCGCTAATATGACCAACGGTGGTGAATAAATATCATTCTTCTTGACTATATCCTTGCTTGTATTCATGTACACAAATCCTCCATCTAAATATTTTCAATTTTTAAGATTTCTAAATTTCCCTTTTATTGCAATTTAGTATTTAACATTTTTTCTATAAAATCAATTTGAAGCTCTCCTGTCCAAAATTAATTTTCTACATAGAATGACATTAAAATATCAAAGTCTGTCTCTACAATATTGCTTACATTCAAGTTAAAACGCAAAGAATATCTGCAGTTTCTATCTATGCCATAAACAAATTATTAACAATTTCTAATATGCAGAAATTGTGATAGCTGTACTCTGATATTTTAAATATCATGTCTAAAGCTTTAACAAAATATCGTACAATGCAATAGAAAAGAAAGAAAAAATTTTGTATTCCATAATATCTATGTTTATAAATTTGCATGGCTATGAAAAATAATAAGTGTTGAAATATTGGATATTGTTCAGTTTATAAGTCTACTACATCAAAAAAAATATAATTTTCTATTTGAATTTGATAGGTAATTGTGAAATTGTGGACACTAAATTGACGGTATTTGTATCTGAAGTTTAATGACAAACATAAAGGTTATCATTAATGTTCATGATAATCAACAGTGGATATAGGTGGTTGCAGCTGAATTCTACAGTATAGTTTATGTGTACATTTTTTAGCTAACGATATACGGAGTAAAAGTAAGCATGTTAAGCTATAAAACAAATTCAGAATTAAGTGTCCCATTAGAAATTTCCTATTGTGAGATACTACAACAATTTCACTGGGTGTAAGAACTATATATTAATATTCTGCATAATGCCGTAAATGAAGTTAAAGTTGTTGGTTGTTAGTTAGAATTTATCACCTTTTAGCCATTGGAAATGAACATTTCTTGCTTGATAGGTAGAATCCTTCAGTGTTTTGAAGGTAATGGGTTCTGAACCAAAGCGATCTTTAGGCGGGGTTAGAAGCACTACAGCTAAAGCCACAAGACTACACACAAAGCTAATAGTAAGAACTGCAAAAATTAGCCCACGCCAGTTACGAGTCTCAGTTCCTCCACCAACAAGATCCTAAAGATGTCCCTTTTACATGCAAATCTGCATATAGATGTAAGGTTCTCAAACTGCCGTTCGGAATGCAATCTTTGGAGAACATTTTTGACAAGTATTATAAAAATGGTTGAAATGGCATTGATTGAAATGGACGGACCAATATCCAGGCTGGACATGGGCCTGAATTTTTTGGGTATGTCCATATCTGCTTTTAATACGGAGCCTGCCCTATTTAGTCAAAGAGTGGGGACATCTTAATAACCGACCAAAAATTGCCAATTTCCCCTGCATTATAACTTTAGCAAAATATATATAATACACCAAGCGAGTTAAATCTTTTAAATTCATAAATAATTTTTTTAAGTAATATTGAATAAGCTGAAAATTTAAAACTTCAGAACTTTTTTGTATAATTTTTAGAGAAAAATACAACAAATGGCTTTATAAAATAAACTTGAATCTAACGCTTTATAAATGCTTACTAATTTTAGAATAAATCGGCGAAAATTTAAATAATAAATGAACCAGTCTTCAATGACCACGATTATTCTATTTACATTTATTTTAGCATTGTCCTTTGAAGTTTTTTAATAATTTAAGCTAAACCAATCAATGTTTCCTTTCTGTTTTGTATTAAATCAATCTAAATAGATGAAATTGAAAAAATATTGAAAAGTGAATATTAAAATTTTGCTGATTACCAATCAAAATCAATGGTCGAATAGAAATTTGGCAAATTCTTAAATTTTTCATTCTCTCCTATATATATTTTGATACTAATTTATTTCAGGAAAATATTCTGTTCACAATTATTTTTGCCTTGAATAAAAGCCTTAAATACTTAAATTTCTCAATAATTTGTATTTGGGAAATATAATCACTAGCAAAAAAACGTGCGCAGTAGGCGGTATGTCTGATCTAAATTTCTATTTAGCAAGCAAAATAAATTTTAAAATATTTCTTGTAGTATTTTTCTTAAAAAATATTTGGTGCTCAGTAATTCTGAATTTTTTAACTTGCACTTAATTTTGTTTCATCCATTCATTGCTATAAATGTATAATGTTTGTATATGAACAGTCAGCATTCTAATCAGAAACATTCATACAGTTCAATATGAGAGTTTTTGTAGCATAATAAGTATATGTGTCCAAAGCACACATTTATCTTTTAGAAGTTTAGAAAATATTTTTGATAAATCATAATCAGGATGCCTAATTAGCCAAATTAGTAAATGTATGTAAATCTACGTGTTAAAAAACTCAAAATTCAATAATGCTACGAACAGAAGTGTGCCTATTTTCAGATTGGTTGCAATTAATTTATATTGTGAAGTATCTACTGAAACTTGATCACATGTACTTAGTCCCTAACAACCATTTTTTATTTCTGAGTAGCATGTTGCTAAAAAAATTCTATTCGAGAGCAATTTTTCACTTAATTAGAAGTACTTAGAAAAAGAATGTAGCTAAAGTCTTGAAAGTGATTGTCCAATTTTACAATGGCACTGTCTGCTTTATATGCTATTTTAGTTTTCCATTACGCAAAGCGGAATGCATATATATATATATATATATATATATATATAATTCTTCTTTTACTTAAACATGCATGGGGCCCCATGGGATCTCTACGAGCAATTTCGTGGGGGGGTGAGGTTAGGACTAAATTTCTTCCTTATGAACAAGCATGTTGATTCATAGCTAGTCAATGCAGATTCTTTCATTGTGGCCTATATGCCTACAAAAAATTCTGTTGTGGACCTCTTGTCACGGTGCATCACTTTTCTGTCAGATTTCTTGTTCTTAAGGAAGTCCAAGCATGGGGTTTGCAATGTTCTTAAGATATCTTAGTGTTTGTTCAATTTTAATTTCGCGTTTTTATATATAAAAAGAGTACGTTGCTTCTAGATATGCCCAGTACTAAACTCTTAGGCTTTTCAAAACAAAATTTCTGGAATATTATGGTGTCACTAATTTATATCGAATACAGTTCTGACTGAATTAGAGATGTAGCATTAGTGTTAGTACTCTTAATTGTTGAGGTAGTTCTGATTTTAATTTTATCTAAAGTAATAGTATCAAATTATTATATGCTAAAGAGGTTTGATACTGAGTGATTATGTATCTATTCTTCATGTAAAATCCCTATTTTAAAACCTAAGTTAGTATACATTATCGGCTAAACAAGACAGTCGAAAAAATTTGAGCAGTAGGTAGTTCGGATAATTTAAATATTAAGCAAATGAGATATCCGTTTTATGTAGCGAATAATTGACTTAGTGATAATTAAATTTGAACATGATGATGGTTATTTTATTATTCTATATTCTTTAATTGTTGACCATTTAATTATGAACTCAACTTCTTTTAGAATACTATATGCGTTCGCTGTATTACGAATCTATTTTTCCGAATTACCGACTGTTTTCTTGGCTCTAATTTATGCGTTTCCATTTGAATTAAATTTAGATGGAAATATCACTTTGACCTTAAAATAAATTTGAAAAAGACTCCTAATCCGATCTGGCGTAAACCTAAGGGTGACTAATCTATAAATTAGGAACCCCTGTGCTACTTAGACCTCCTCAGTCGATATGTAATTCATTTTGTAAATAGTAATATATCGCAAAACCATTACAATTTCAACGTTTATGTCAGTTAAGTTTTTAAATTTGCTTCATAAACAGCAAGATGACGTGATCCTTAACGAAATAATAAGTAAATTGAAAGAACCAAGAGTGACTCTATTGAAGTTAACAGCAAGTTACTTCAAACGATACAAATGGAAAGTAAACCAAAATGGATTATTGTATGTCAAAGGTCAAAACAATAGAATCGCGATACCAGAGTATTTCAAAAGAGACCTTATATGGTGGATAGACGAAAAAGGCCACCTCAGAATAACGCAGACAGAGAAGACATTCAATGGGCGATTTATCACAACAGCAGNTGTCAGTTAAGTTTTTAAATTTGCTTCATATTACTCTATATGACATATTATCAGTGATACCTTTCTTGCAATTCAAATTCGGAACTTGAAATAGCACAGAGGCGGATCTAGAAAATTCTGGGAGTTTGCACTTTGTGTAAATACGTACATCAAATTTTTCAGTTGAATTCTTCTATTGCTAACACTAAATTTTTCATGTTTCAAAGTCGAATTTTATTCGTAACTATAACAACAAATGTTTATGATATGGAAGTTATTACCAATTTACACAAGTGTTTTGGATTTGAATTCGGTTTCGAATTTTCAAATACATTGCCTTAATATTCGGATTCGTATTGAAGATAAAACAAGGGAATTCTCCCTATTAGAGAAACAAACTAAAATCATCAAAAATAATTTCTTAACTAAATTCATTAAAACTAGTTAAGGCACACATGACATTTGTGAAATTCAATGATTACCTAATAATAAGCCTGTCTTTATTTCAATCATTTGTTTACATAAGTGTGACTCGGTGACCCAGTAGACTCGAGAGTACTAAGGGAAAATTGACCCGCTAACAAACCCTGACCCGATTGCAATTTTGGTTCACACATCTTAGCACTAAAATTGATAAATTTCTGCTAGTCAATTGTATATATATATATATATATATATATATATATATATAGTGTGTTTTAAAAGTCTTGGGAACATAACGATTTTTAATAACTCAAAAATTATTAGGAGTTGAAAAACAAAATTGGTACCATTGGAAAGGTTAAAGTTTCAAGTTTTTTGGGGAATCTTCAAAGTTGCTCAATATGAGCACCATTTCTAACACGGCAGACATTTAGTCAATAGTCCATTTCCTGCCAAACGCGTTCCAGCATCTCGACGTCAATGGTTCCCACAACTGCCGTTACTCGAGCCTTGGAAAGGCCGGCACATAAACTTGTTGCTTGACAAAGCCCCAAAGAAAAAATTCACACGGTTAAGATTTGGAGATCTAGAAAGCCAGGGCATGAGAATGTCATCACTTCGTCCAGATCTCCCAATCCATCTACCAGGCAACCTTGTGTTAAGAAACTGCCTTACTCTAAGACTCCAGTGTGGTGGTGCACCATCTTGTTGAAAAATGAAGTCATCAGATTCTTCTTCTTTCAAATGAGCCATTAACAAGTCTTCCAGCATGTTGAGATAGGATTCACCAGTGAGAGTTGCCTCTTCAAAGAAGAACGGTCAATAGACACCTTTCTTGAAAATTGCTTTAAAATGACCAAAAACTTGCTTACACAAACTTTAATATAGCACCAGTTTCATTTTTCTACCTGGAATAGTTAATGAGATATACGCATTTGTAATGTTCCCAAGACTTTTGAAACACCCTGTATATATATATATATATATATATATATATATATATAAACATTGAAATACCTAATATCAAATGGNAGTGATATGAATTTACCAGCATTGGTCAAATTTGAGGGCTAATAAAATGTTGAATTCACGGTTTTTGTGAAAATCATCTGAGCAAATATGTAAATTCCACCAAAAAAATTAGTAATTTAAAATATCATTACCAGCAATCGATTGTCAAACGTTATTTTTTGTAAGAAAATATTGCAAATCTTTCAAAGAATATATTTTCATATATCTTTGAGTTCAGAGGTGATACGATACTTAGGTTCTTCAGATTCTGTCACAGCTCTTGCCTTGAAAATTACAAAAAAACTAATGAAGATAATAAAAGATATATAATTTAAAAAGAAACTATTTATCATAGATGTACAAACATATATATATATATATATATATATATATATATATATATTGTAAAGTACATTCACACATCTCTACAACTTGATGGAATTTCTAGGCAACTTCAATTTATAATTCATGCTTCTCTGTATATGTTCTCACTGAAACAAGAATACCGGTACACCAAATATAGATATAAGAATACAATAAATATAAGTATAGGAATACAACAAACTGAACAAAGATAAAGAAGATTAAAATCCAAGATTGTTTTTTTTAGATTCTTTATATATATATATATATATATACTTCCTGTAAAGATACATTTATGTGTATATTGATGTAACCTATTTGTGAAAAAATATAAGAGATTACTAAAAATTTAAGAAAAAAGCAACTGTCATTTGGTAATTTGTAAGGATTCTCTGCTTGAAAATTTAGGAAGAATGTAAAAAAATTTATAGGAAAGAATTTGAACAAATATAATTTATTGTAAAGGAATGCTAGTAGTACGAAATGTTTTTCCTCACAAATATAGTGGTGAAATAAATATATGCATAAAAAGATTAAATTATTCTAATTAACTGAAAATGCCAACGAACAATATTGTAAAAAATTTTAAAATTATCATCAAAATGCTAGACATTTATTTTGTATTTCATGAACATTGATGTTACCACTTCTCTTTCACATTGAGTCAAGACACCACTTATACTTTTATTTGATTTCTACTAAGCTTTTAATCCTTAGTATTATATAAATTTTTGCAATTATAACTACAACTATTAGCTACTAAGAGAAATGAAATTCTTTCTGTAATAATACAGAATGTATTCACAGAAAAATTTTGTGTTAAAAAGGATATTACATGCTCATGAAAGAATATGTACTAGAAACATACAAAAACTATACCTCATCACTAGCGTATTGATTGTTGGTCATTCAATTGGTGTAAATTTAGGAAACAAAACTAGAGAAAATAAATTGCAACGCCACCCAACGAAAAAATAAACATTTCTTTGGAAATGGTTGGTTTTTTATTATTTTGTTAAACACTCGACATTGTCAGTTTCACTTATTGTATTTGTGAACTTTAATTCAAACAGAGACAATCGAATTTTGAAGTAAATTTTATTGGAAGTTGCATTACAAATTACAAAAGTTAATTTTTTCTTAAAAGTTATAAACTTGACAATTTTCAACTAAACTGTCAAGTATATGATCATACTGAAATTTTTTCTTTGTATTTTGACGTAAAATAACATGGCGACGTAATTAGGGAAGTATTTATTGTAGTAATAAGACCGATTGTAATTAATAGCTGCGTAACAATTTCAATGTTTGTTGTAGCAAATTGAAAATTTGAATCGTATATATATATATATATATATATATATATCAATTCATGTGTGTAACCACAACCAATCTTATATTACACATACATTAAGTTCTCGCATATTAAAATCATTAATGCTATATCACAAATTAAGGATTCACAATGCTTAGCAAACACAGTCAAAATACACTCAAATTTCGACAATACATCTAAAATCTTCATGATAATAGTAACTCAAAGCATTTGGATAGGAAGTTTGTACTTCGATTCGATTCAATTTTCGAAAAGTTTCTAATGCTTTGATTCCATGATGCTGAGCAGTACAAATCTAATAGATTGCATAGCTGTCTAGATTTCCACTATTTTGAACCGCGTTATGTTAAGTTGACGGAAATCTTTATAAAAGTGGGTCTTAAAATATTTGTAAATTGATACAAATATTACAAGGTAAACTTATTCTGATGAAATTAATCAATAGTGGTGTACAAAATATGAATTTATGCTTCTTGATGAATTTTAGTTTTTATTTTTCGATTTTGATAAGTAAATAGTGAATTCAAAATCTAAAGGAAAAATAATCACCAACTTGGGAAGCTATTTATGCATATTTTTGCAATTAACATAACTAATATATTTAATGCAGATTACTTTGATCAACTAATTGCAAGAAATACAGTAGTTGAATCCAAATTTCCAGACATTAGATATCAATTGAACAGTTTTTTTTCATTTTGGACTTGATAATTAGCTAGTATGAATTCCAATCCATAAAAGCAATTTTGAGTGAATGTTGAGTGAATGCTGAGACAACTGTGAAAAGGAAATTACGTGTGAAATTTTATTGTAAAACAACGTATAAGAGCACTAAGAAACGAATGATCGGTTCGCCCAAAATAAGTTACTGTTGCAAAAATGCTGCTTGAGGCTGAATACGCAACGCTATTTGTATCCGCACTATTCGGTTGTGGTAAAACTTAATATTTGCTCATGATATATTTTTGTTCTTCTTATTAACAAAATGGATATTTAGATTCTATTGCATGCAAACCTTTCAACAACCTGATCTACTATTCTTTTATTGCTTCCGAAATGCTGAAAAAGGTTGCAAATGCAAAACATGTATTTGTAGTGCAAAAACAATTTTTCTTTCTAATTCAACTGTGGAAATCAAAACTAAAATTAAATAAGCAAGAAAATAAAGCTCATTTAGATTTGTTAATGCAGTTTTTATTTATACCTAAAATATGCACATTAATGCTTTTTAGTAAGATTTGTATAGATATTCCTAAAGTAAGCATAAAGCCACAGAGTGGCCTCAGAAAAATATATAGTACAATGGAAAACTACTTTAATAGGTGACAAATATAAGGTGTTCTGCCTCCATGGCCAAACAGCTTATTAATTTAGTGTAAGTTAATGCTCATTATTTAACATTAATTACATTCTTATGAAATCCGTTTTTATTGAGCAGTGCCGAAGAAGGCTATGTAGTAGTTAATAATTTGATCAACATTTGCACTTAATGATTGTCATTAAGAAACAAAGTAATTACAAAATATATTCCAATAATATAGCATTACTAGCCTATGATAATTACTACGCTAAAGCGAATAAAATATTATTTCCCTGAAATTATTTGAGGCTAACATCTGCAAGCCCTAAAAAGAACCAATAAATTGCGTTACTTCATTCAGGAACAAAAACTAGACCAACATCTATTGAACAAAATACAATTTTGTAGTAACTTAAAATAGTTAAAATGTTCGTTTTTATATTCAATTAAATTTGACAAATGTTGTACTGAAAAATATCTAATTTCCTTTGTTCATCAACTTGAAAATAACATGTAGAAGTTTTGATAGGCCTAACTGTGACTGCAAGATTTCTTAATTTTCCCGAAATAGTTTGTATTCATTTGTTTATATTACTTAGAAATTTTAACATTTATGGCAGAGTTTGACATCTAAGATACTTGCTCTAAGTTTAAATTTAAGTTTTTGAACTGTTGTAACTATATTGCAAAGCATATTTTGACGCATTATATGAACATTCGTAGAATATTTTTAATTCAGACACTAGATGGCGTAACAAACTCTTTAAAAATTTTCAAAATTAATGTTTGTTAAGTACAATGCAAAAACATAAATTAAATGTATGTATATTGGTGTGCTTATCCTTGAAATTTCAAAACATGTCACTTTGACATAATGTTATTTTTTCACTAAACATATCATATTATTTTAAGTAAAATCAAAAAATAAAAAAATAATAATAACCAAAGTACTTTCCTAAAAAATTACACTAAAATTGGAGCAGCACGACTTGTAGTAGCATGGCACAACACGTCAGGAATTAATACTAACATTATTTTTTATATAATATTTCATATTTAAAATCGCCCAATTATTGGATTTTCAAATAAAATTTGAATAAGTAAATCTATTAGCAAAATTAGCCACAAGCATTCAATTCTGCAGAATATTGCAGCGAAATTTGTGAAATGTGCTCGAGCGTTGCAAAGTGGATTTCACTGACAAGCAGTCATGTTTCGCAGGCGTAAAATACTTGTTGTTTGAAAACAATGAGCAAGACAATCTTGTATTTATATCAAGTTGTATGTAGCAAATGTAGCATCCCGTATAATGTTGGCCTAATATATTAACTCTTTAAGCAATCTCGAATGAAGCTTAAAAATACATTCTAGATAGATGCATTGAATAAAAAATTCGCATTTCAGTATGTATACTTGATGCTGAGGTTAGAAGTTCCATATAGGAAGTAGGAGATAACTGTTCCCAAATGCCACATTGCAAAGAAGTTTGGTTGCTTACTCAAATTTGTCCTGGGCTTCATATGTTTCTAACTGTCAACGACATTATCACTCCAATCACTTTGAATCATAGGAGATTTGCAGTAGTAATCGATTAGTAAGCATCACCAAATGTAACAAAAACATTAAAGGCCCTACATGGAGAATGTTGTCGAAAAAATATTTCTAAGTTCCGTTAATGTCACTTCGTCACGCATAAATTTTGTTGAATCACTTCATATCGCTATTTGAAGTAAGAAGCCATCCTGAATTATGAAAGCACTTCTTAGTGTTTTTCGTTAACGCTTTGTTTCACGACTTCCTATCGCTTTCGAACTGTAAGATTGTCGCCAAATTCTGCACCCTGTTTATTAGTTCGTAATGAAGGTCTTTGCTGTACTGGTTCTTTGGTAGATAACAAATTATTTGCCGATGTCGTAAAAAGTTGTAGAAACAAATAGTGCACATTAATAGTCAGGAAATTAACCAATATGTCTAAAATCCTCATGTCGTACAATTCAGAACAGCTTGCCGCACTCTCATGTTGCTTGATGAATTTGTAATAAATTAATGGTAATTTATTAAAACCATTGGTTTTCATTAATATATATCAATAGAAACTTACAAGAACACTTAATTATGTTATTTTATTAACTCTTGTACATGCAATAGTAAAACTTAATTGAACAATTTTGAAAAATTACAGAAATTTTATTTGAGAAAACACTTCTGATGTTACGTAAGTTTTACTTGCTACGTTGTTTTAACTTTATATCCGAAATAATTATAATATTTTGAAAAATAAATTACTTTTTGTTTATCCCATTTTTTTTACTCTTTTTGGAAGTAGGAATATTTGAAGATCAACTGTGTATACCTATATTGTATTTCTGTTCAATTAACCCTTGGAGTACCAAAACAATTTTACTAAATTGCTTACCAAAAGGGTTTCCAGTTCTTAAATTTGGAAGATGTATTTTAGATGATACTTGTTAATTCCCATATATCTGAATGTTAATATTATTAATACTGTATACCTGCATATAATTATCACAGCATTTCAGAACTAAATTGGATTGGAAATAATACTATTGCAGGCCCTATTCCGCATATATACAGGAGAAAAGATGTCATATCTAAAAAAATATTTTAGAATACATCGTCAAGTACAAATCACTTGAAATTCATTATGATGGCATAACTGTTTGAAAAAAAATCACAAAGCTTTTCTAACAAAAAACATGAATGCAAATGGCAAAGTGCCATAAATTCAAACACTTAACCAGCAAAATAATTGGTTAGTTTTTCAGATACTTTAATATTTAGCAACGTTCAAACACTCGGCTCGCAGGTACTATAAAGTTTTTTATCAACAAATTCTGCAACAATATAACTGATGCAGTGCATATGCTTTTTGGTTGTCCAATGGTTAATAAAGTTTCAGAAATAACTGGCTATCGACCAAGTATGCCAATGCTTAAAACTTCTTTACATTACACACCTATGAAATAAGATATTCAAAACATAAAGGGCATTTTTTTGCAAATAAGATGTAAAATTATCCTGAAATCATCTCTTGAATGATGCTTAATTGCACGTTTCTTTTTGCTGAATTTTGTATGGACATAAATGCTTGCAAATTCTTTCTAAATTGCTATTTCTTAACAAATTTGTAGAAGTTGGTTAAAAAGAAGCTAGAAAATTATATCCAATTAAACAGCTTGGATATTAGACGCACCCATGTTTTTGTCCGCATGTGCACATATTTGAATAACAAATCTTGTTGTTCATTTATTCCATTTAGTTTTACTCTTCAGCTGAGAACAAAGTCTTTATATTACTACAGCTATTCTATTACTTTCCTCAAACATTGAAAGGTAGCGTTTTAGTACATTGAAGTTGGCATTTCTAAGAAATGTGCATAGCTTATAACTCCATTATTTCTTAAATACTACTATCAATATCATTCGGTGAAATTTTATTTAATACTCCCTTGTTCTTGAATACTGTTTCTAGCTAATTTCACAAAATTTTAGGTAATTGTCACCATTAAATTTCTGCAAATTTAATCCAGCAATGCAATGGCGTCATGTTATAAAGCTATGTATGAAATTATTAATGTGTCATTGTGTTTTGATTATGAAAAATTGACTGAGATTTATACAATTTTTAATGGGCATGTAAAATTATGTTTTTAAACTTCACTTTTCTTTCCTTAAGCGCCTTATTTTATTAAGTTATTAACGCATAATGTATTCTTTTTAATATAAAGTCTTTCTAAATTTGGCAGAATGCAATATAAAAATAGAAAGACAGAAAAATTTAAGCAACTACCAATTTCGAACTCAGCTATTAGATAATCTTAATTTTTGCATAAACACCTTTTTTAATTTTAGAATTAATGTGACACTCTCAGTTGAGTAAAACTTAATTATCAATGGTGGAAAGTTCATCAAGTCATAAACAAGGTATTATATTAGAATCTTTACATTGATAATCCCATAGAATTATATTTTATATATTTTTGAAATTTTTGCATTGTGCCTTAAACTGAAGAGGCATTTGAGTATTTCTCAAGAAACATCGTTTTCATATTGTTAATTTCTGCGATTTCTAAAAGGTTGTAAAAAATTTAACTTTCAGTTAAAAGTCACGTTATCTGAAATGAACTATTAAATAACTGAGTTTTTAATCTTAGTCTTTAATCATTTATCAAAAAAATTTAAAAAGTTATTGAAATGTATCATCTACCATTTGATATTGCAAAATTATCTTCATTAAAAAATGTAGCAATTCTCACAAATCCCATATATTGCCTTTTCAGTTTATTTGTCAATTAGTTTTTTCTAAATATGTTTTCGAACTCCTCAACGCATTTTAAATAAGAAATAAATAGCTTAAAATTATTTAATACTATAATCAAGTAAATAATTTGGTTTGTGCAATTAGTTAAGAAATATTGAATAACTATACGAAAAGAAATACGCAAGAGCGTAAATGGCGTTTAATATTAAAATTCTTCCTCGGAAATTGGTTGGAGACAATTTCATATTCAGAATAAAAATGAATTAATTGATATTGTGTAGTAAATAATAAATTTGCAATCAGACCTTAAGACTAGTTTGATAATTGTATCAGTTATTTTGACTCAATAAGTAGACAAATCTCCCATGACACATAACCTGCGCATCCAAATTTTGAATTTGTTTCTTTTAAAATTGGCTAATAAAATATTTTATTGCAGATGCACGAAATTCTTAAATAAATTTTATATTTAGAGCATTACATAATTTTAGTAAAATTTCTAACATACCCTCGTATAATAAAGAGTTTACACAGTACCCTTTTAAATCAACAATGAGTTTGTTTTCATTCTTGAAATAAATGAGCATTTACAAAATAATCCATAGAGAAGGAATTCTTATGACTGTACAGATTTCTGTAATATTTTCTCACCAAAAAACTGCGGAAATATCATTTTTACATTTTAAGCAAACAGTGAAAATCCTTAATGAATAAATTTGCATTTTATTGAATTTGAAAGATGGTATATGCGACGTAGACTGACAGCTGATTAAACGATAAATGTAGGTGTAGAATAAACACTTTTAGTATAATTCTGGAATAGTGAGCTCTCTGTACATGCTGCAATTGCGAATTAATATGAATTTCTTATTGCATTGAATTTTGGTTGTACATGAAGTGAAGAAATAAGTTTTGTTATCAAACGAGCAATTTTAATTAATAATAGCAAAATCTACTAATTTTCGTTTTTCATTGTCATGCAATTGTCATTAGGTCTCTGTGAGGGCACATTTTGCAGTTCAAAAAAAAATATTCTGGCCGTAAAAATATTGAATAAAATACTAAAAAAAAGTAATGAAATACTACTAGAGCATCAATAAAAATACAAAGATAATTATAATCCATTAGTCTTTATGAATTTCAAAGATTGAAATTGTCCCTTAAATTTCTTAGTGTGCTTCCACCCTATCGATAAAAAATTTACCCAACCTGAATCGACCAGCATAGGAGTGAACCGTAACCCTATCTGTCTTATTTTTGAAACGACATGCGGGTTGAATCGTTTCCCATCCCTATTCTAGCAAGCCCAAATTCTATAATTTTTGCATGGAATATACCACATATTTTTCATCTCCTTCAAGAAATGACATCTACTTATAAATAAGGTAAGCTTAGTTTAATATATACTATGTCATTTTAATAAATTTAGCGAAAAGCAATTCAAGGCTAGCAGATGCCCACTTGCAATAGTGTCAATGTCAATTTTTGTAGATACATGTGATCCGATAGGGTTTAAAGATGCTTAATATTATTAACTATTGAAAAAAAATTTTGATAAAATGTCAGAATACGTGTATGTTGCTGTAACATTTAATTTATTTCTATTGATAAAAAAATTAATTTTTCAGTACAAATTTCTATGTTATAACAGTAATATTAAATTAAAAACAGCAACAATTTGAATGGAAAATGTCAAACTACAATATTCAACGTTGATTATAAAATATTAAAATCTTAATGCCCAACTACTGCACCAGAAATTTAAAAGTAGTAAGATTTTACTCTTAACCTACCGAANAAAATTTCAATCACCACTGTCGCCTCGACAATATAAATCATTGAACAATCCCGCGGTCCTCTCGTATTTTCGAATTTTGATTGGTTGGAGATTTTGTCAATTACGTTAACAAAGTGTGATAAAGNAATCGTTTCCCATCCCTATTCTAGCAAGCCCAAATTCTATAATTTTTGCATGGAATATACCACATATTTTTCATCTCCTTCAAGAAATGACATCTACTTATAAATAAGGTAAGCTTAGTTTAATATATACAATATATACTATGTCATTTTAATAAATTTAGCGAAAAGCAATTCAAGGCTAGCAGATGCCCACTTGCAATAGTGTCAATGTCAATTTTTGTAGATACATGTGATCCGATAGGGTTTAAAGATGCTTAATATTATTAACTATTGAAAAAAAATTTTGATAAAATGTCAGAATACGTGTATGTTGCTGTAACATTTAATTTATTTCTATTGATAAAAAAATTAATTTTTCAGTACAAATTTCTATGTTATAACAGTAATATTAAATTAAAAACAGCAACAATTTGAATGGAAAATGTCAAACTACAATATTCAACGTTGATTATAAAATATTAAAATCTTAATGCCCAACTACTGCACCAGAAATTTAAAAGTAGTAAGATTTTACTCTTAACCTACCGAAGGCTTTTTTACAATTTTTAATGGTTACTATGATAATTGAAACGCACATAACTAAATATATATAATGATATCTAAAGTCTGGTAGTACCACTGAACACATAATTGTCCCCTCTTTCATTATCGTCCTCAATTCGCGTCTGCTCGCAAACCTTCTTAAGCGGCACTTGGGTTATCTACTTGCAGAAAGCAAAATAATTTAGACTAGCTATTGCTACCATTAGCTTTAGACTGTTATAGTATCTGAACACTAGATATGGGAATAATTTGCATGGACTGCAATTTCTTACTTTCTATTGAAAAAAGTTAATGTTTTAATGAATATTTTTTAAAATAACAGGGAGTATAATTATCCATAGATGTAATCAGATTGGCCATAATTCCCAAATGTCTTAATAGGCTTGAAATGAATTGCTTGTTAATAGGGACAAAGAAGTTTCATCTTTTAAGAAAAAGTGTTAGTTGACTCTAATAAGTTTGGAAAAGCACCAGTAAAATGAAAATAAATAATCACTTCTTATGAGAGCTTTATTAGCGATTTCCTTAAGCGTGATCTGGAAATTTTTTAATCGAACAACCTAAATTATATGTATATATAAGTATTTAGCTCAATAATGCCTTTACATTTTCCAGTAAAACACGATTACTAACATTCCAGCCCCGTTAGCAAAAATGCTGGCTGTGCTACTGCTATATATCCCTAGAAGATGCCAAATTGAAATTCAAAGAGTATTTAACTATATTCATTTATTATACTACACAGCTGAGCGCAATGTTTTCTGTAATTTTTGCAAAGAACTTTTCGATATGATTTGTCCGTTTCTTCTTCCCATAGGTTGGGAATGTTTCTACGGGTTGCCAGCTTTGCAATTATGGAATGTCAAACCAGGATTTAAATATAGACGGCATGCTAAGCTTCTTTTTTTGATAAGTGCAACAAGCGCAGAGCTACAATATTACAGCATTGTTTTTTGTTGGAAATGACCAGCAGTCAGAGAATATTCAAGTTCAGGAACACAATACAATTCTGTCGTGCCAGATGACAAACGCAATCAAAATTGACAAAAGCAAAATATCACAGAAGAAAATATTCAAAATCTCGTTGAACTCTCCACTAACTCTCCACTGTATGATCACGTTAATATTTCATTAATATCAATAAAGCATAGCAACTATCATAAAGCATTCTGGCAAAATCGAGTGTTTTAAGAAAACATCCACTGTTATCTTCCCACCTTTAGTCAGTTACTTTGTTAGAAGCAGAAAAGTGTGATTTTCTAATACAACTCCTCGTGTTCATTTCTCACCCTTACCATATTTAAATTGGTGTTCATTTCTCACCCTTACCATATTTAAATTGAATATGAGTCCTCAGAATTGCAATTCATTGGGTTAACTTACCTGAGACAGAAAAATCAGATATTCAAACCCATCTTCTACTAAGAGTATTATTTAGGATGGATGGCGGCATTAACTCATAGTGCTATTCATAGAACCATCAGCCAGCGTTCAAACAACACCTCGCTTGTCTTTGTAACTTAAAATCTTAAAATATTGCTGATTCGCTTAAATCAGCTTAGCAGCATTTATTCAAGTACAACACTTAAAATATTAAATTGCATACCAAAATTACGAAAAAACATTTATCAATTTATGTCAGCTATGAATTTTAAAACATATTTTTCTAATGGTATTATGAAACAAACATTGTTGGATTAATATTGTATATAAGATAAATGAAAATTTGTAAATTTTCAACTTTTGCAATGCTTTTTTGCTGGATTTTCAAAGTTTATTTGTTATGCACACCTTAGCTCCTTCATCATATGCGGGATAAAAAATGGTAGTAATGGAACTTGATTGAAAATCATTGTAGTCACTAGGGCTAGGGTGTCCCACTCTTCGACATTCATATGAAGAATTTGAAATAAAATTATGGATTCCTATCAATATTTTTTTCATTTAAAAAACATGGAAAATTATTCTAACGAATTCCAATGTATGTAATTAACTACAACAGATCAAACAATCGTGTGATATTTATCGTTTTCTTTTTAAATCTTTTTTGGAACAATCAACAAAACGTAATTACTCATTAATTTTGCATTTTATTCAATAAAAACAATTCGTTGCTGATTTAAATTAAAGCTTTTGCTTTTAAGCAAAGATTTCCTTTCAAACAATATTGATATTCTTAACAATACAATTTTGGACCGTTTTAATAAACGGAAAAGATCAAGATCAAGATTTATATGAAAAAAGAGGCATTTTGTTAGGTGTTTGGTGTTTGTTTTGCTTGTCAAAAAGGATTAGTATTGTCTAACTTTACATACAGTTCCTCATATGAATTCAAGTGAATGTTATAACTTCTGCAAAATTGGGACACTCTAGTACTCACATTTGTTCCCCTCCTTATTTCTGATATATTTAATAAAATTATAAGGTTGTAATTGCTGTGGAACTGCTTTGTACTTTTTATTGAATTTCTCTTTATTCGTTAGATCTTCAAAATACCTTGCGCTATGCACCTTATTTAATAAATATTTCTTAATGCACCTTATTTACTAATTTGATGGAATAAGTGAAGATTTTCGAATATCTTGGCTTCCGATTGCCTGCTATTACTTGGTTAAGTACTATAATATTTGTAGTTAAATGCTTTGTCACTGAATTTCTTTATTAGTTTGTGTGTATGACCATTTCTTAATATAATATAATGATTTGAAATTGAATCAATTAAATTGTTATAATTAGAACATATTTTCATAAGTAAGAACTGGATATTACAGTTTGAAAAAACTTAGAAAAAAGGCTATTGAGTTATTGTTTTTTTGCCACTGTAAACATCAATTCATCTAGACAGTTATTCAGGAAACTACTATATATAAACTATCCGTTGGATCTTTAATGATCGTAAAAATGTCGTCTACATAACGATAATATAACTTTGGTTTTGTTGATAAGGATTCTACAAGAAATTTAGTTTATAAACTATCCGTTGCATCCAATGCCATACAAGGGCTTAAGAATTAGGCGATCGCTATGAAACCTACTTGTTTGTAGATGTCACCATTGAACATAAATTTGACATTTAGGCCTGCTAAATTGAATAATACTTTAAGCGGATACGCCATTTTGTGGAATAAATTTTAGTATATGATAATTCCTAGAGACTTATGCACATGGTTCTGTGCACATGGTAGTATTGTAATTTTCATCTTGAACTGAGAATATATATTAGAAAAATAATTAACATATAAACATATTTTGAAATATTTGGAAATGAATGAACCAATTTTTGTAAAAAATAAATTACTACCTTCGTTCATGCACAGTTCTCATCAAAATAATAAAATTTATTCATTAAAAATATGCAAAGTATTAAAAACTCATACCTCTTTAATATCAACGCTGTTTGACCTTATAGGCTCGGAATGAATATACATTGATACTAAGCTTTGACTTATTGAAGAATATTGGACATCTGTCTCTATGAATTATTGATCACGTAGTAAAAAGAGAGTGTAAGAAGCGCACAACAACAAATGAGATAACTCACGTCTATGAATAAAATCCCCGGCGTCCTGTAATTTCATTTCAGACTAAAGCTGCGATCAAATACAAACGGCCTTTTATTTAAGTTAATAATGAAAATTCGCTTATCCGAAAAATTCTGGAATTACAATTAGATACATCGCAGACATTCGCTAATTCAGGGATTGGGCTCTATTCATTGCCAAGAAGTTTTGTTTATAATTATCCTGGTCATTAGTTTGATGTTATGATTTTATCTTTTTGACAGCTTTATCAATTACATTAATTCATTATCAATTGACGTAACAAAGCATGAATGACTGCGAGCTTAGATTGATTTATTGTGACGTCAACGAGACAAAGTGACTTTTTACAGCATGTCGTTAACATAAAGATAAACTTCATAACTCCTTCTGCTTGATTATTTCAACGATTTTTACGAAATTTTTAAAACTATTCAACATATATTTGTATATATTTACAAAGAGCGAAACAATTTCGTTTTTTAGATGTGTGTATTGATGACACGAGCCTTGTGTAGAAGATAGAGAGACTCAATTCATCATGGAACATTCTCATACTGTTCTATGAATTTTCTATCGCACTCATTTTAATAAAACTATCATTTTCATCACTAATGGAATTTGTAAACCTGTAAAATTAAGTAAATATAATGAAATTTACTAGTCTTCCGCTTAAAAAATGTTGTTTTTATCGCATATGTAACCAGGCTTATCAACAAGCCGAAGCTTTTAGGCTCGGTTCTGCTCTTTAATAGTAAGCTACATACCAAGGCTTATTTTTTTAGAGTGAATGAAGTGTTGAGAGTTCCTTTGTTTTATAATCGTATGATCATTGCTGATCATCTTTTGGTTTCAGTTGTTTGCTTCACAGGCTTGTCAAAGCGGGTATTGGTCCTTGGGGGGTGGGGACTATGGAGATCCTCATAGACCTCATGAGGTGGAGATGAAATCTCACCTATGGGTTTCATCTAAATTTGTAAATCTAAACAGTTATGCCTACTTCTTCGTATGTAAGTATCCTGCGACAGTGTGTTGGAAGACCCCAATTTCTGGCCACATGGTACTATAGTAAGACAATATTTCTTAAACGATGAAGCCCGCCAGTGGCTAAACTCGCTATCAAAATCCACCTTGCTACGCGATAATAGTGAAAACACGAGGGCTCTAGGACCGTCCATAATGTGCCTGAACGCTCAATCAATAGTAAATAAATTCGAAGAGCTTATGCGTCACTGTACTCACCTGGCATCATAGCGGTTACTGAAAGCTGGCTTACTGCTAATTGTTCTTCTGATTTTCATATAACATCGTACAATGCTCCTATAAGGTGCGACCGCCCTAGTAGGGGAGGAGGAGTTTCCGTATGGTAACATAACAGAATTGGAAACGCGAAACGTATAGCCAACATTCAAATCCCTGATATCGAATGTATTTTTCTGAACCTGGAGCGTTATGACTCGCTTTTTTGCTGTCTATATATACCACCTGGCCTTACCGCGAGAGCTTACCAAACAATCTTTCACATGCTTGTTGAAAATATTGATAACACGCTACTCAATCATACTGATTATGATACAATCATTTGCGGCGACCTAAACATGGAATTTGTTTCGCGTCATTTACCCAACCTATTACAACAACTATATATTGTAAATCTCATCGATCAGCAAACCCACGGTAACAACATCCTTGACATCATAGCCGTTAGTACAGAACATTAGTGATGTATACAAGCGACACCGTCTATCTAAACATAAGACCTGCTTCATTGAACCAAGACAACAGGAAGAGACTTTCTCATATACTTGCCAATCATATGACTTTTGCAAATATAAATGAAGCCGATTTCAGTACGATCTATCACCTCGACACCACAGATGAAAAGGTAGAAAAATTCCTTGACATCATGTACGAAGCATTTGATGAAATATCACGCAGAAATGTCAAAATTACCTCTACAGATCCTGTTTACATCACTCCCAAAGTTAAAGAAATCGCAATGAAAAGGCAAGACTCTTTTGGTGTCAACCAAACTGTTTAACAACTACACATCTAAGCTTACCAGCGAGATTATCAAGGCCAAACAAAAGTTCTTTAAATCAAGTAGCAAATCAGCACACAACCGCTGGAAAGCAGTAAATGAGCTTCGTAAATCTAAAAGAAACTCCGGGATAAACAGCATTGTGGCGTCTTTTCCTTCCATCAGTGATGCCATAGAAAAGCTAGCTGACAATCTTGAAGACATCACCGCACCTGATACAATTCGAGACAACGAANTGTGTGGAAGATCTCCAGTGCTCAACGCCTAATAACATCATGATGAAATATGCGGACGTTGCCTATGCCCTCATGCCGATCCGCTGCAACACTCGACCACTCAATATCGAGTATAGCAATATTCAACGCTTTTGCTACGACAACGACGTCGTCTTGAACAAATCTAAGTGCAAGCAGATGATTTTCGTAAAATACGATGGCAATTTACCTGACGACATTTCTATAGTCAGTTCCCTAAAATGTTTGGGTGTAATACTATCACGCGATTTAAAGTGGAACGATCATATCAGCTACATCACGAGGAAAGCCTCTCAAAGACTATACTGCCTTAGAACTCTAAAAAGCGGTACTGATAACATCACAATGAATAGCATCTTTCTTAGCACCATCGTAGGCATTCTGGACTATTGCTCACCAGTCTTCACTGTGCTACCAAATTATCTTAACGCTAGATTGCAAAGAATCTGTGACAGAGCACAGCGCATCATGACTGGTCACACTGGTGGAGCTGTGATCATAGACACGCGACGTATCCACCTCGGCGCTAGTCTTTTCAAAACAGCGGTTTCTCATCCCAGTCATGCTTTACATAGTATCCTTCCGGACACATTGCCCTATACCGGGAAATTCCACGTACGCTGCCTTAAATCACGCCGATATGCTCGCCAGTTCACTCCTTTTTATACAAAGTATTTTAACAACTAATTGATGTTTTTTATAAATATACGATTTCTTTCTTTCTTATAAGCTTGTTTTTTGCTGATTTCCAAAATCCATTTCAGAAATATTTCTCTGCATCAAACCGCATTGTTGAAAGATGAACAACTTGTCAAAATTAGTTTTTTCAAAACTCAAATTTTTTAAATGAACATTCAGAATTGTTCTTTCACCGACTAAAAAGGAGAGTGGTTAAATGATTTTCAGGATACATTAAAACACAAAATGCCATCAATCTCGCAATTTCTTTAAAGACAGCTATCATTAATAACAATTGTTTGGATATTTTTACATATTATGTTTGAAATATGATATATCCTTCCATTACATATATATATATATATATATATATATATATGAACATGTATATATGAAATTGCATAAACATAGTGAAAAACCAGCTTGCAAAATAGTTAGTATAGATATATATATATATATATAAATATATATATATATATATATTTAAATGTAATTATACTGAGTTTTGATATATTCATGGTAGCTAGATGTTAGAATAGACCGGCTTCGATTGTAAATCATCTTCAGTATAACAATAATGCGGTAATAAATTTACAATAACTACACTTTATAAAATAAATATTGCATGAACTTCTAAAATACATTTAATGTTAGCATGCTTTGTTGAATATTTATTAGTAGATCTTTCTTAGTTTCCTTAATTAAAATTGCTTCACCGATTTTTGGATAGTTTGATCTTAGTAGTATATAAAAATTATCTTCACTTGCAATATGTTTATGTAAATATATTTCTGATCTTAGGTACCCATTTAGATGTTCTTTTATTGTTGCTCCTAGATGTCTTTTAGTTGCTCCGATGTATGATTTTTTGTAATCATCACATTGGTACTTATATATTAAGGAAGAAACTAAACTGGTTCTTTGTTTTTAATGATGTTCGATGTTTTAAATAATGTAAATGTTGGTATTATCTTTGTTTGCTTTAGTTTGGTGTTGATTATTATAACTCTTTTCTTTACTTTATTGACTTGGTTACTGCAATAGGGAAGTTTCAAATATATACTAGTCTTAGTTTCATCATGCTAACATTAAATTTATTTTAGAAGTGCATGCAGTATTTATTATATAAAGTGTAGTTATTGTAAATTTATTACCACATTATTGTTATACTGAAGATTATTTATAATCGAAACCGGTCTATTCTAACGTCTAGCTAACATGAATATATATA
>CABFPE010000001.1:328108-343287 GCA_900660155.1 Hofstenia miamia
ATCGATATATATATATATATATATATATATATATAACGATGATGGAAGTGGGTTGCAATGAGGCCATGTTTTTTTTAAAATGGGTGTCATTCAAGAATCGGGATATAAGCAGATTGCGTATGGTACAAATTCCTCAAGTAATTAGCAATATTTTGAACTATTAATTATACCAGTCTGAAATTTTGAAAAGTGATTATTTTTTTGACTAATTAGTACTCTTAATCTTTCAAGTAAGTATAAATTTCTGCTCTTAGAACTAACAACTAGATCATTTGGAATTTGGATTTGAAATTGTATATACTTAAGAGCTACAAAATATTTATAAAAATATTTGCTTAAAATTTCTTCAAAATTTTATAACCGTTTCCCCAAAAATTTTTTAGATTAAAGGCTTTTGACAAAACCTGAAGGCAAGGAACTTTTTTGAATAGTTCAAAGTTCAAAACCATATCTCTTAAATCAAATGCTAAAGCAAAATAATAGATTTAGGTAAGTTTTACACTGAGTATAATTTGAGAATTTTGCGGATTTACGCTTTTTCCCTACCTTTAAAATTCGGAATTTAGCTATCATCAAATTGTAAAAAATATCTCTGTAGTTTGTGAAATCTAATGGATAATATATTGCACAAAGAAAATGCCAGATTTTAATGTCATACCAGGAATTCATATTCTATTTTGAATGTATTAATAAAGGATCCTTTGTTGTCAATGAAATGAATTTAAAGGAAATTTGACATTTCGAGGAACATATAAATGGGTGCTGTTGTTTCGAATGATAGCGCGTGAACATCGATGAAGTTGAAACGCTTGGGAATCACAATCAATGCGCTTTTTCGTAGATAACAGAGTAAGTAATATGGCACAGTGAGATATCCAGCCACCTCCTCAACAAAGACAAATATTGTAGTAATAAATTGCAATTTCTATCATAATATTTACCATCTCTAAAAATTATATTAACATATATGGGCTGGTCTCGGAAAGGAACTGGTCCCAAGTAAGCATTAGGATCTTGAAGTGGGCGGCTGACTGAATAGCACATAATACTAAGTAAAAACTAGTTGTTTTCTACTTTTTCTAAATCAATGATTAGAAGCATATTCGTATTTTTTATGAGATGCAGAGAAAATAGTTTTATTATAGAAAAATAATCAGACGGTCAATTAAATTTTTTAATGCATACATCATATATATTAGCTTTAAAAAATTTTATAAGGATATGAATTATATATGTGTATTGATGGGATGCATTGCATTATTTTTTACGTCCATGCTCATCCCCCAAGTTCTTTATAAATAGGGGTGCAGCCAAATGGTTCACAGGGGGGCACGTGTCTCTTCTATATTTTGAATTTGGAGATTTTTATAAAAATGACCAAGCTTCAACTATATCTGAGATGTATTTTTAAGAGGAACCGACAAATAAATGTTGATATTTTAAAAGTAAAATTGATTTGCTTATGATCTTTTTAAGAATGCATTTATGTCCCAGTACAAAAAAGATACATCATATACTAGGGAATTTTGCCCAGACTTTTGCATGAAAAAATGTAGCACAGAAAATCGCCAGTATAGCATCGCCTTAATTTGCAACAAAATAATGTGCCCCTCTAAAATTTGAAGTTAGTTCCACCCCTATGAATAAAGATATCATATTAGAATTGATTCATACTAAATAATATTTGAATGATTGTAATTCATGTATTCTCAAAATTTTGTTGACTTACCTTGTAGCAAGTTAACATATAAACAGCTGATGTACTTATGAAATTCTTATTATAAAAATTTATGTATATATGTTCAGTTAAAAATTCAAGCAAACTAAACACTTGGTTTTCCTTGAAAGCAATTTAATCAAAACGAAATGAATAAATATTTCTGTTGACTCATATTTTCTTTGATGCAAAGGTCGTGGTGATGCACATGCAAGAAATTTTACCTTGTTGTACAAAGAATGCAGGCTTAAGGCATATTTTGCTGAAACTGATCCAGTTAAATCATATATTTGAAACTTAATTTTTTCATGATATTGGCAATTTGAAAACTTTGAAATCATCCTTCATACAAATTAGCAGATTGGAATTTTTTCACTGTTTACTGATTCATATTCTCGGTTTTAAATTTATTGCAATCAGCAAATTTATTATGTTTATATATCAATTATAAAATTTATTTTTGCTGTAAAAATTTCGTTACGTGCATGAGTCAGCCAGTGTGATAAGTCGGACCAACCAATTCAGGTAGGACAATTTGCTAAGAATTGGAAAATTAGCGGGTCTAAAAATTCATTAACCGCATATAGCCATTCACAATTTAAAAGAATTCACGCATTAATGATTCGATATTAGAAATTTTCATGCATTAAATATTTCTTATCATTTGTTTACATAAATACATGGTAACGGCATTGCTTAGCATAAAATTGAAAACAACAGTAAAAATTAGGCTTGGTCATGGGTCATTTGTCTGGGGTTAAGGTCCGGTTGGATTTTAGTACAAAATATTTGACTCAAATATTTTCCAAACTGATCTATGTAATGATGAATATTAATTAATCAAGCTTTTCAACTTGGTGTTTATTGTAAGTCTTTCATTTAACTGCCTCACTTTAGAAGAATCAGACAAATCTTGCTTTTCGCAGTTTTTGCACTCATCTTTAAATACAGTGTACTTGGTTATTGGATGATTTAGAGAGATAGCCATTACTGTCGAGTATTTTGAATGTTTTGTCATTAGTATTTGTAGGCGTAAAATATCTTTTTAGCAAGAAAAGCTCTCTTTGTACTTATTTTGTTTGATTTATTGTACTAAGAATAATACGAAATGAATATTCCACAATTACTAGATTTTATGTCCCAGCTGCAACAACAAAATTTTAAAATAAGTGCGTTATGGAATTAGAGTCTTTTATTGGTAAGCCCAGTCAAGAAATAAATAATACAAATTTAACCAAATAAATCACATAGATTTATTTATTTAAATTTGACATGCAATAAAATAAATTTTATCTTAACACTTTGTTTTCTGATTTAATTTAAGTGCAATAGATTTTATATTTCACGTAGCAAAATCATACATGAACACATCATAGCGCTTAAAAAATAAATATTTTTGTGTTTTGTTTGAAACTCCGCTTCTGAAAACTATAAGTGCATATAAAAAACTGAAGTTTTTTTTAAACATACATTCAATTCATCTATGCTTCATAAGCATTAGCTTTAAGTAAACTTTATGCCTTTATGTACATATATATATATATATATATATATATATGTATAAATATAATGTATATATACATATATTAGGAAATTTAAAAAATATTTAGTTATTTATAAGATATACGTTTTACACAAATCTGAATGAAAATCTAAGCAATTCCTACTTATTGGTAAATATTTCCTTCTTAATGAGCAATCCTTCCTAAATACAATGACTGAGAATTTACACTGAATATTTTTTAAACTATAGAATATTAGTTGGTTTTATAAATGAATATTGAGATTGGTAACCGTGCTTACAACAGATCCTGTACACGGTTAGCAGCTTTAAAATTATTTACTGATTCTAAAGAACATTTTTTCACACTTTATAAAATATGTTGCAATTTTTTAAGCATGTGGACTTACTTTGTAACATTTTTCTAAGCAACTCGTTTGTTGGTATACTCATCTTGCATTTATGCTATTGTTAATAATCAGTGTGAAGCAGATAGAAACGCAAATTTAGAACTGTGAACATTATAAAAAGTACAATGCCATCACTATTTTGCATATTTGAGCAGCATGTATACATGCCAGTGTGGGTGACAATTTGTCAATCAGGAAACAGTTCACAATGTAGCAAAATTGTTTCTAGTGATTCGCATGCAGTACTAAACTAACGTTTCTAGTTCTAAAAGTACCTAATCAACTAGTACTTTCACATGCATCACATGTTTGTCACGTCATGACTTAATTCAAGGCTCATGGAAGACTTAGTCTTAAAATATTTCATCTGTGCAGCTGGTAAATTTTCAATTTTTCATGGTTATTAACGAGTCCAGAATTGTCTCCTCCAGATTTTTCGTTACAAAACAGCAGATTCCTTTAAATCAAGACACCATAACTGTATTGTCAATTGGTGCAAAAACAATGAAATCCGCACTTATAACAAATCTGAAAATGTAATATCTATAGCATATATTGAGTATGTGTATTCGAAAATATTCGTCCCAATGCTTTTGCTGTTTGGATAACTGTTTTGAGCTAAAAAAAATATGTCGGGTTGGGTCAAGTAGAGTCACATATACACCATTGTTATTGGGTGATTCGTGCAATATATTTTAAGAAAATTCCTAGGTCGGCTCGGGGCTCTATGAATATAAATTATGGGCCTTACATATTTTAGCAGAACCAAAACGATGCCAATTTATGATGGAGTGGTATAGGGTTATAGGCAGCGCGTTACAATAAGTAATTGAATATAGAATATATTTTGCACATGAAAAAAATATTTGATTAGAACATCTTCATACGAATGTGCCTGTCATTACAGTTTTGGAGGCGTCACCATTACAAAACTAAGAAATAGATTAACATTAGAAACTGTTGGAAACTCATGTTTATGAAATTCAATGGGACATGGTTACATCTTTTATTTGAGGGCTAGAACGAGTTGGGTCGGAACGTTAACATTTTTAAATTGGTCGGATCTGGTCAGAATGTTAAAAATTATAAATGGGTCAGGTTGGGGAGAAGGCTAACAATTATATATGGGTGAAGTTGGGTCAGAAGTGTAATAAATTTATACGGGTCAGGTTCGGTCTAAAGATTAACAATTTTATGTGTGTTAGGTTGAGTCTGTTCCAATTTTTTGAACCATCTACAACTCTGGGGTGAGCATGCATTTGCATATGTATCCACAAAAATTATTGATTTCGTATAGCAAAATGGATATGAAATTTGTAATCATTTTAATTAAATTTCCCATAAATTCAATTCCAAATGCACCCCTCAAAAACTGTTATTGTTTAGTGTTTCTCTGGTCGAAACATATTGATATCAATAGACTCCCCTACAGATCAATAAATGATCCTAATGCGTCAATCTATAGCGCAAATAATGATGGTGCATATATATAAAAATTAAATTCTTTGAAATACTATTAATGATCAAGCAAACTGACATCATCAAGCTAGATATTATATGGAAAAATGAAGGAAAAAATAGAAT
The DNA here is from genome assembly GCA_900660155.1 of Hofstenia miamia. Taxonomy (NCBI): domain Eukaryota; kingdom Metazoa; phylum Xenacoelomorpha; order Acoela; family Hofsteniidae; genus Hofstenia; species Hofstenia miamia. The sequence goes on from CABFPE010000001.1 coordinate 333,321, forward strand.
TTAGGGAAATTTTAAATTTTATTACCAAATTTTGTAATTTTTCCAATTTTATGGTGAATAGAAAACTTCTATCATATAGCTACTTGAAATTTTGTAAGTGACGTTGATTCTGATGTACTCTAATGTATATATATATATATATATATATATATATATATATATATATATTGAATGAAGCACCCACTATAACGCCAAGGATGTGAAAGAATAATTATGAAAATATAGCTATCCAATAAAACAATTATCATGGAGTAGCAGTTGTATTTTCACAAGATTTTTGCCAAATTCTATAGATTGTTAGCTATCCCCTGCGATTTTATCCCGATTGAGTGCTCTAATTTTGTTAAATATAGAAAATGTGTTCGAATTTGCAACTTTCAATTCAAATTCTCATCCATAGGTGAAATGTCAAACACTAAGACCTAATTTTGAAATATCTTCAGATTGAAATTTCAAATAAACTTTACAACTCAGAAATGAAAGTTAGTAAAAGTATTATAAAAATATTGAATTTTCAAAGTGGTAAAGGTAGCTGGTCGAATGCTTTGTCATAGAGCAACTTTCTATTATTTACTGAATTTCAATGTTTTGACTGATTGTGTTTGTAAAAATAATCGACTTGAATATATTATAATTAATGACATAAGAAACTTAGAATACACTTCAATTAAGATCATTAGATTAATATTATATTTCAGTTTTCATTTAGTGTATTTCAAGTTTAGTTCTATTGAAAATGACTACTTATTGTTAGTACTGTCGACGTTAGGCAACCTTACTGTTTAATTATAATTATCGATATAGCTTGGACACAGATGGAAGTGATATCCTCATTGGCGACCATGACAGGTCCGGTTCCGGTCACCCTCTGACCGGTGACCGTTGTTGACCGGTCAGGTATCTAAGTTACCTTCATGTTGGTACCGGCTTTGAACAGTCCTCACACTATAAATAAAGGTTTTGACCACTTTACCTTGTTTCACCGTATTTACAGTTTTAATTGTTTTGTGACCGGCATTGTTGTTTCGGTCAGTTTTTTGCACTACATAGCACATAAATAACGTGTATTGTTTGAATATTGGTAATCCTATGTAAATAATTATTCCATGATAGATTTTGGCAATTAATTGCATGCTGTGATTACTTCCAAAGAAGATGGTGATTATTTTGCATCTTAATTTTAGGCCTTATTAATAAGCAGGGTCTAACGTATGTAGTGGTGATCCCATGATCAAAATAATCCCATCAAGGTAAAAATTCTCCACCCTTAGTTAACTAAGTGTAACGATTACTCTGAAAACATAATATAATATTGAATTATGGGATCTTATTGCTTTGTGTCTTTAATGGCACAGCGGGTAATGGGCATGTTTACTGCGGAAAGTTTCTATAAGTTCTAAATCAATACTGTACTATTACGATTCATTTGCAATATACAACCATAAAAGTTAATTGGTGTTATTGTTTAGATACTTAGATCCTTAGAGCTCTTATTTACAGAATAACATTCAATGCTCAATTGCACTATTACGTCATGTAATAGAAGCTTGACCTACGTTAGTTAATTGCAATGTGATCTACCAGCTTTTTCACACAACCGCACAATATACATAAGTAGAGTTTTTTGTAAATTATAGTGTATTTTAGTAAATATAATTATGGTCACGTGCTTTCGCAGCTTGAGATTTGTGAAACTCCCAGACTAAATTAACTGACCGGTATGACCGGTAAAGTGAAATTAAGAATGACCAGATCAGGTCCAAAAATTTTGAAAACACATTTTGAAGATATTCCATTTTTAAGTTTCATTTCGGTCAGTATTGAAAGTATTGGTTATATATATGTTCAGGAAGGCAGGTTTGGCAATGAATTCCATCCTCATTATTATTTGATGAGATGATTTATTCTTCAGCCCCTTCAATGTTTTCTTTCTCAAAACCAAATTTGACAAACCAAACCTCAACAGTTTTATTGATGCATCCCTGATGTGACGAACAACAACATATTCATTTTGATAAGGAATTAGACTTACTCTTTGATTTGAAATTACCCTTTTCAATTCATGTGGCAATTGGATAGAATAATGCATTATGGTGCACTTCTATGAATAGCGTTATTCTTTAAACCCCAGAAGTTGTTACATTTTTCAAGAACTTGAAATACAATGAAAGTATACTGTATATTCACAGCTGATATCGTGAAAAAGTTCTTAAGCAACCCTATTTCCTTTCATGCCATAATAAATCATAGAAAAAATGTAAATTTAAACAAATATTTTAGAAGCTCCAAATTTATAGTAATCGATTTCATGAAATTATTACTTAACTGAGCACATTACTCCCTGTAAATGAATTGGACTTAACCGAAGCGGTCGTATATTAAGAGCAGTGGTCCGTCGGAAGCTGTAAAACTGAACCGGCAGGTGACCATGCGATGTTGCAATACGAATTCTTTATTATCTATTATGAGATTGTATTACTGAAAATGACATATCAAAGCGATTGGAATATGATTATTGTAGCTTGCAGGTCTTTGAATTGAATTGTGTTAATTAGTGAACCTTTTAGTATTTATTGAACTATAAATCAATCAGCCCAAATTATGTAAGTATTATGCTTTCAAAAAAAACTGGAAAATAATTTCCTACCGCAGTCGATCGTCAGCATGATACTGATGCCATGAGCTGTCTTGGACTGCCGGATGCTGCTGGCAAGCGCTAGTTGGTTCACATTTCTTTATTATTTTTGGATCTTTGTTGCGTGGATCAAATAATATAACCAAATAAAGACACATAAAAATGGGTTGGGTCAATGTTTCAAATAAACATGTAGCATTTTGTTCGTCATAGTTTGTAGATCACGAATGTACTCGTGGATTAAAAAAGAATTTGAGATGCTCACAAAATTAAAAACAGTTTACTACATATTGATAATGAAACTTTGCTGGCTTACGTTTTTTGTGACTGTTAGTGCATTCTATTTGTGTAACTCTCCCAAGTTAATTCATTATGCGAATTTGCAATTTGCTCTTTCTAGTTTGGGCATTGATATATTTATTTGTATTTAACATAGTTTAGAAAATTCTCGTGTCCTCTATCTCTATATAAAATACTGAACTAACTACCTAATTTCGCATTTTAATGAGCTTCTATTAAATAGGTAATTCATGATTTTCTACCCAGAATATCTGGATTTGCTCTTGAAAAAGGTTGCTTTGTTCTACCTTCAGCTTCACAGTTTACACACAATAAGTTTGTTCTTGTTGTTCTTGATTTTGTCAATAACACCATTAAATTTTTTTAATATTAAATAAGATTAGAATGCTTTTTCTATTTATTTTTCAATCTAATTGTTAATGAAAGCTATCATTTAAAATTTTAGTTAACAATTGTTTTTAGAGGGATAAGGATTATGTATTTTTGGTAACATAAAACGGAATATATACGGGTTACTTCTGCCAGCCGATCAGTTACATACAATCCGTCAAGTGTTCAAATCAAATCATACAAATATTATTACAAAATTTGAATTGAGTATTTGAATTTGCTTAAGACAAATCGTATAGTATGCTTAGCCATATCAGACTTGGCAAAGGATCAAAAGTTATGACCCATGACCCGAACCAACTTAACTTGGCTGATGTTTAACCCGACCCGTGGACATAAACAAAGGGTAGGCATTGAACAAAACCATTCTTTGCTTAAACATCTAAAAGTTTTAAATATTTATTAAAAAATGTGACATAGAAATATAAGTGAATCCTGATTTAAATATACATAAAATACAAATATGCACTAAAACAACGTGATTGTCTGGTGGGTGCATCTCTTTTGAGGGGGGGGGGCGTACTTCAATTTTGTAAATATGTGTTTATTGTAAGTATTTTGATGTTTTAAGGGATTGCAATATAAGCGGTTTTATCATCATAATAAATCTTTGCCAGTTGATGTTTTGACAGAGTGACTTCTAATAAAATAGATGTTTCATTACTCTATTTTTTGCACCACACGTTTAATACTCTGGTGTATGTCTACTAGTATATCTAATGAAGATGGTTTTTACAACACATAACTTTGAGCCTTTTGCGCCATCTATGGAGTAGATGCGGAATTTAATAAATTTACAATGGTACATAAAATATTCAGAACTGTACATAGGCCTAAATGTTTGTCATTTCATAAACTAGAAATTATTCACTTCGGGAAAAATTTCAAAAACTATTTAAGGAAGACTTATAATTATATTTAAATACTAACAAAATATATTTCAGCAGATGGCAAAATAGACATTGCCTAATTTATAAAAATATATTTATATCGCTATGGAATCGAAACTTGTTAATTTACATACGCATAGGGAGTTTTGTAAATTGTATCGTTATAATATTGATAAATCCATTGTTCTGAAAACTACCAAAATCAGATTATGAATAATTTAAAAACATTTCAAATATTATTTAAAAACAGCTATTAAATAATTTGATACTTTAAAAATATCTTACCTTCTCTGATTCAAAAAAGCTAAAGTGTATGCATTGCAGACGTAATCAACTGTATTATCAGATTTCAACCAGATCGGATTCTTTCGCTTCGAACCTAACCTGTTGTTCAAATTTTTCACCATATCTCTAATCTACATGCTTGAATTTGGGAATTTTTTTCGTAAAAGTTTTATGGTAGTATTCCTAGAACTCTTCCGACAAACGGGACATAATTAAATTTGCAATTTCGAATTGAAAAATAATACATTAATACGACCAAGCACATATTTTATTCGACATATTTTACTGGTAAAGCATTCCATTTTCCCAAATCTGGTTTTCTAGTTTATATAATTCTGTTATAAACATTTCCTTTTCAAAATAAGATCATGTTTTCTCCTACTTCATAGACTCATTAACTTCTGCTTTGTTCTCCGCCGACAGGAATCTGCTTTGTATTTTATTCAGGTAATCGATATTAACTAAATTTAATATTGCGATCATCAAATTCTGCTTTCGAGTTTTCAGTTATTAAAATGTAAATTTCAAAAAATCTTAATCAAATTATTGTTTCGCAATTTCAGCTAACTACAGATTTGTATTGTAGCATATCTCTTGAAAGAGAGTACTCACAGGTTTTTCTAGAACCTATGTCTCTAAAATATCATAAGAAACCTAAAGCTATTTCGTCAATAATTGATTTCATGCAAAGAAAAGTAAAGCTTGAAGACAACTCAATAACATAATTTGTTTCAAGTGACTTTCTTCCAATTTTTGTGTGATTGATCCCTTTTAGCAATTAGACTAAATAATTGATTTAGCTCATCTTGAGCATCACCACTTTACAGAAAATTCGCTATAAATATGCATAATTTTTTAAAAATAATATTTTAACATTAAACGTTCATTATCGGTAATTTAGCTTTGGTGTTTAGACTTTGTTTTCAAATACTATTTTCAAACCCTTGGGAATGCATGGTAGGTCTTAAAATTTTGATGTCATAATTGAATCCACAATTTCTAGTGTTCAATATTGTTGATTTTGTTCATGCTCTTTTATACTTCCACTTAGTTTTTTATTGATATGTCCAATGTAGTCATCACCACAGGTGCAATAAATATTATTTTTAGTCTAATATTTTTGTTATGTTTACTGAGGATCCTTAATAGCGATAATTTATACAATTATAGATGATATGCATAAATATTTCATATTGCTTTATAATAACATTAAATGCGAACGTATTGCTCTCAAACCCTCATGTAGGATGCCCAATAACAGGTTTTTTTACAAAATATCAAAATCTGCAAAGGAAGCAATTATTCAAGGGAAGAAACGAAAGAGAGCGGTCTCCAAAAAACTTATGTAAATGAGATGAGAAGGTTGTATCATCCTTAGCGTTAATAAAATCAATATTTGTCCAATGGATAAATTGCGATCTGCTGTTAAAGACACCAGATATAAAGTTCATATTCTGAAATTTATCGAATCTTGCAGAAATTTAGGATTCAGAAATTGCCAATAAGCATGAACAATCTCCAATCTTTCTGCGAACCACCTTCACACAGTGGTTTTTGTTTGTTTTTACTTATTTTTTGAGAATGGGACAGTAACAAATCGAAAGTATTGTCCAAAATCTGTCAGATTTCATTCCTTTTCCAAATGTTCTTTACTCGATCGTTTGGATCATCGACGAAGACACTGTAAGTCCCTGTAGTTCCTAAGAACCTAAGAATCCCGGTTGTTTTCAGAGGAAAATTCAATACAAGTTATGCAGTTGCCTTCAAAATCATTCAGCATCAACCTCGTGGAAAGTGTGTGATCAGTCTTATAAAAAGTATGTGGTGAAAAATCGTAAACTGCTATATCTTCAAAAAATACGAAAATATTTAACAACAGCTATTTCTCTGCGTTTATGGAAGTGTTTCAACAACTCCGAAAAATTTGAAATGATGTATTTAGATCATTAGCTTTTACATGTAAGAAGAGATTTCCCGAGTCTCATTTTTGTGAAAAGTACTAGTAATGCAATTTATTGCAATTCTATAAACTACAAAATAATTAAACACCTATTCACAAAATGATCAGCATTGCTTCTTATTTAAAAATTAATTGACATGGAAGTTTTGAGAGTACTCCTTTCTTTTTGTTGAAGCATGCAGAAAATGGTTTCTTTGAACAAATTTACAAAAATTGGATAATAGTAGATTATATGGAAGATTATTAAAGATATCAGATGCCACTATGACAAAGGAGTTTCTGCCGTGCCTGCTTTTTATTAGCATTCTTTTTGTATAGATTGCTTTTAGATTATTGTAATTTGGCACATGACCTAGGTTTAAAATAGTGCTGCTGCCCATTAAAATGTAAAGGATTTAATATATGTTTAAGGCCTCATTATTTTAAATGACTAAGAATATTCACTCACATGATTGAATCTTGGAACTCTAGCAGCTGTTTCAATAATCCAGTTAGAGATTTTGTCTAATTTACTCCATTTAGTCAAATGTTGTCCAAAATTCAAAGATGAACCATATCTAATAGTACCATAAATGTGTGAGCGAACATACTTAATTAGGAACTCTTTTGGAATGCAATTAACAAGAACTCTGGTCCTTAGAGTAGCTAAACTACGAATTTTGGCATTGAGAAAATTTGAAAAATCTAAGTTGTAATTAAAGCAGACACCTAAGTAGGACACTGATTTAGAGTTAGGTATCGTTTTTTGTCTACTGATACTGTGATTTTTTCAGAGTCTTTGTTGTCCATCGATGTATGCAATATGATGAACTGCGATTTATTTACATTGAGATTTAGTTCGTTTTTATCAAACCATGTTTTTATCTTACAAAGATCCTTGGTAATTTTTGAAACAGCAGCTTTTTTACATTCATCAGATACATAAATGCATGTATCTTCAGCATAATGAATAATGCTGGAGTACCCTAAATAATCTGCAATATCATTGGCATACATTTAAAACATTTAAACATTTAAACATTTTATTTGCACGAACTAAGTACAAGTTGTGCTAATAACAAAAATATAAAAAAAAACTTAATAATAAAAAATAAAAACGTCTTTCAATATTACTAAAAAATAAGTTCAATTATCCATCCTGTTTGAGATCCAAGCTTTGTGTATTGTGTTTTTTATTTTTCATCAAAATGAGACATTCTGCATTTTTCAAAAATGAGTTTAAATATCCGTCATGTTTGAAACTAAAACTTTGTTTAATGATTCAATTTTGCAACCAAATGTTCTATTGATTTCACCCGTAGATATGAAGTACTTGGTTACGAAAAAATCAATATAGAAGTTCTTAGTTTCATTAATAGCTTGGTGTTGACATACAAAAGATAATATGAACAAATAATGGCTTAGTTATTTAAGATTTTCATTGCACGATGACAAAACAGGGCCAGGTATTGAGCCTTGTGGTACGCCTCTGTTTATGCTAGTAGTGGACGATTGAAGATTATCGAGTTTATCCGATTGCATTCTATACTTTAGAAAGCTTGCCATTAAATTAACTGCGTTAGTGTTGAAACCATATTTTTTTAATTTATTTAACAACAAGCTATTTTTTCTAAATCCGTATTGATTTTTTAAATTATAATTTGTTTTCAGCAAGATAATCTATAAGTTGTTATAACAAGCATTTTTCAAAAACTGTTGAGATAACATGCGTAATATATATTGGACGATTGTATGGATCTTTTCCTTTAAAAACAGGTGTTACTATAGCGAACTTCAATAAACTTGGGAAATAAGAATGCCCTATACAATAGTTTAGGATATACGTAAATATTGGTAGAGCTTCGATTAAAGATAATTTCATTTAAAAATCGGGGACTTGTTAATTCATTAATTTGAAACTTTTTACACGTTTGGAATATTTTAAATAAACCTATACAGATAATTTTTAAAAACCATTCGTGCCAAACACAATTTGCAATGGTGGATTTAATTATATTTTTCGTACTAACGCACAATTTGCATTTTAAGTTGTAAATTCGTGAAAGTTTTTATCAGATATTTGAAATCTAACACCACAGAGGTTTTTCTTTAAATATTATCTTCAATATTATGCACGATATATAAAGCATAGCCCAAAAATAAGTGCTTACGATGAAAAGCCTTGTATATTCACAAATTTTGAATCAACGCATTCAAAGATTTTTGAAATGTTGGCATTTGTATATGGTAAAATCCATATACAGATGAAATTCAAAGTAAAACTGCTGATTCAACGGGATTTCTGCAATCTTGAATATCAGTATTTCGAGAAAATCACTGAATGCATTCTTACAAAGAGCATTATGACTATTTCAACTTTTTTTCAATGAATCCGATGATGTTTTTATGCCTCTCATTTTATTTATATATATATTAATAAAAAAATTGCATATGGGCTTACGATGGAAACTAAATTTCCGTAAAAAAGAATGCACCAAACTTGAAAAAGCAGTAAACTTAGTGTAATAAAATCAAATTATTAAGTTAATACTAGCAAAAAAAATTTTTTAACGAATACAATTTATCTTAATCTCCACTTCAACTCTGGTCTATGTAATATTCTAGCAGTCCTTGAAATAAAAACTAAAAGTTCTGAATCATTTTATATTTGTTCTAAGGGAATCATTGACTTGTCGAATTTACTGTGATCTATTAGTTATTAATTTATGAAATCTTCTTTGCTTGTGAATATTCTAATTAATAAGCAATTTCGTATAGTGTGACTGTTCATTACATAGTTTGAGTTTAGAAGTTTAAAAAATACTGTAAGTGCAGAAAACTACTAAAAAATAGCAGATAAAGTGAATCGGGGTGAAATTATACAAATCTACAGTACAATTTGTATATTGTAGTTCGAGATTAAATATCGCTTGCCAAAAGTTTTCTGAAGAAAAACTATTAATAATCAAGAGAAATTTATTCAAATGCATATTGAAGTATTAATAAATATGAACATTTACTCATTTGGTTGAAAATGGAAAATTTGGTAAAATTATGCTACGAAGATAAGATATTTTGAAGGTTAAAATGGAGTTAATTGGAATTATATGGTATGTGTCATAAATAAACAATGCCATTGTATTAAATGCTTTTCTTACTTCGCAACAATGAATAAAAATAATTGATCAGTATTAAAAATTAGAATTTAATTGAATGCAGTGTGAATTTCAAAACTGAATACTTCATATATCATTCAATAACTTGAATTCCTTGGAATATTTAATTTATTAAAATAATAATTACAATAATATAAAAAATATGAGATTAACGAAATTACTTTTTACCAAAAAGCAAAAAATTTAGTTTTGTTTAAATATTTAGGAGAGCTGTTGATGTTTAACAACCCTAAGCAAATTTATATGGAACATATAAATTCATGTTAAAATTCAAAATTTCAAAATTTATAAAAGGGCATGTAATCATAATTTTGCTATCCCGCGTTAGCGAGTATATATATATATATATATA
>CABFPE010000001.1:348827-370627 GCA_900660155.1 Hofstenia miamia
TATATATATATATATATAACAACTATATTGTGGCGGCAGGTACCGGTTTCTTGGAATACGCCAGTTCACTGTTTTCGTGTTTACTAGTTTAACCAGTTATTTGTACATTTTGTCGAGATTTACTGTATATAAGAGATGAATTCGTCTGTAAAAAGAGAAATAGTCAGTCGCGTTCTCTTACTCAGTGCACTTCCGTGCACCCTAGCGATGCTACAATATATATTCCAATACATTACTTAGTAACTTAATAATGTAAAATATTTACTGATAGAAGTTCAATGTACTCCTGGCTTAAAACATTTTGTTCGTCTTGATCATCAAAGGAAGTCATACTCTTTTTCCTGTTGTTCACCTCATTTATACTTGAAAATTTCTGCACATCTATAGACTTTCTTGACATTCTTCGTGTGCTTATAGATGACACAGAGGACTTCCTTCTGGTATATGGAGGCAAATCGGGCGCACATGTATCATTAGAAAGCGACGATACAAATGCGTATGCCATCTAAATGCATTTCTATTAAAATAATCTATAAACATTTGAAAACTATTTCCATATATGGTAGATAGATTACAATATATAAGTTTTGCGTGAACAAATACATATTAGAGTTAGTTTTAGTTTTCACTGGCTGACCCATAGTTATTCCTTATTATTCCAAATAAAATTGGTCCTACAGACCTCAATATTTCCACTTTGAATGTTTTGATGATCCGAATATGTAATATTATGATTAAAATATAACTTGCATGAAATAGTTTCATTTCAGAATTTGAATGGTGTTCAAATAACATTCAATTTCTGACCCACAGCACGCTTAAAGAGAGATAGGAATCATAGTTATGTGAACGAAAGGTTAACCTATTACTATTCAACCTAAGGCATATCTTGAATATTTGTTTGTAAATGCTTAAGCAATGGAATCAACCCTCTAAGAATTCTTCAGGTAACATAGGTTTGGAAAAAAATTATATGCATGAAGAAGAGACTAATTGTACATTTCGTAGTTTTAAAATGTATTTTACTGATATAGCTAGACAACGGGGAGAGAGTACTAAGTTTGAAGTTAAAACTTATAAACCAACCTTCCAAACTTATTTTTTCGAGAAGTTCTTTATTTTTAGTCCATTTTTAATGTATGTGTAGCCGATTTGTAAACGGGTTGTCTAGAGCTATACCGGGTAAGTTTGGGTGTTTGTTTTGCGCTAAATAAAATGAGTTGGGAAATTTTATACAAAATGCGTCATTCTTGGTTTAGCCAAAAACTTGAAAATTTGCTTAAAAATGTAAGTTGTAGCTAACTAAGATGATGCCTGCATTAGTCAAGGCTTTTTTACAAATATTTGAATATGCATAGAATATATTTTTCAAAGCTTGCTGCAATTGCAAGAAATGGGTTTGATTAGCCCATTCTCATCCAACAATGAGTTTCAACATTACTTTTACGAAACTAAGAAATAGATTCTAATACGAAACTGTTGAGAAACTCATGTTCATGGAAATCGATGTAACACTTAGTGAAAATAAATTGTTAGAGTTTTTTTAAGGACTAGGCCAAATTGAGCCAGAATGTTAAATATATATTAATGGGATCAGAATCTAACCAATTTTATATTGATGAGGTCTCATTTTGTCAACCCGTTTGCAGCTCTGATATGTATATCCTAAGCCTATGTTAGTTCAATTCTGGAAAATCTTTTAATTTTGCTTTTTCAATCTAGATCAATTTCTGAAAATAAGGTTTTTAATTACTTAGTGGATTAACTTAGTGATAGCAACTTAATTTGTGTAAATTAAAATGTATATATTTGATAATATTATTATGTATGTGTAACAAAATTTTTTTAGTATAGTAGTTTTTTTCAGTGTTTCTGGTCAATGTGATGCTGCTAAAAACTAATCTTCATAGTAGACATCATACTTTAGGAAATATCATGAAATAAAATTTGAAAGAATTGATAATAATACTACAAAATAATTGCTATATCAAATCTATTGTAAGGAATCTGTTATAAATTTTATTGAAATTTAATCTTACTGCGGAACCTAGCCCTGCCCGAGTACATTCCTGATAGTCACAACTTTATTGATCTGTTTGCATAATCTATTCTTTAACGGATCTCTAGGAATACATCAAAGTTTGCAATCTTTATTTTCTCTAGCAACTATTGATTATAATTTTAATAAATCGAATGTATGAAAAAGTGATTCGTGAAAGCACTGGTCTATATATATATATATATATATTCTCAAGCAATTGACAGTATTATTCTAAGCATGTAATATAAGATATCATTTTAATATTCCTATTATTTTAATAGCATATACTTTATATATTTTGATTAAAACTAAAAATACTTTTATTTAGAATTTAAAGTTATTATGTATGAATCATGATCAACAAGCATTGAACAATTTGAAAATTAGTATATATTATATATAAAGAACTAAAATTGCCTTTTATCTTATATATATATATATATATATATATATATATATATATATAAATTTATTCTAATACCTTCAAAATATATTAATTAAATTCGTAAGAGATATTTAAGCAAAATAATAAAGTTAATAATACCTTAAGCGGTTGAATTATATTAATTTCCACCACTTTACATGTATGTCGGTTTTCAAAGTCGTCAATGACCAGGGATGGTTAAAATGCCGTATACAGCCAAAAATGCCGTTTACCGAATACGGCCGACATTTTTCATACAAGTCAGGCTAATAAAATGTATAAAAAACAAAGTTTTCAGAAATTTTTCTTTCGATCATTGTTTAAAAACAACAAAACATGATGTTATGCAGAATTCAATCATTCAGGGTCGTCATTTGGCATTAACATCATATTTTCTTTCGCAATTTCGACTTCTCCCTCAGTAATATCGAGAATAATATTTAGATTATACGGAACAAATAGCTGACTGTCCATTGAATATTCCGTCAGATTTGCTCGTAGCCGTGTATGAATCAGCCTTTGCCGATAAAATACTCTACTCATGCTTTTGATATTGCAATTTTCTTCAGAGTATTGTGTAACAGTCGATGAATAGGGAACTTATCCAAAACAACCTCATTTTCAAACAAATGAGATCCTGAATTTCCTGCTTCTCAAACTCGTATTCTTCGGGTTGCTCACCAGAAACAGTGCATAAATCCAAGCTTTGTATACAACCTCGTCATCAGTGTTTGGCGGATTAAAAAGTCCCTGTCCTTGAACATGAATATTTGCGTGCCCTAAAATACATTTTGTAACAGAACCCAGAGCGCTCTCTGAAAATTGCTTACAACGTAAGTTAAATATCGATGACAATGCGGCCTTTATGCCATTTGAGAGTGTAGGGTTACCTATCAAACTGTCATGTATTGCATTAAAAGCTGTTGTCATACCTAACAACGTTGCACCGTCTTTCTGAATAACCATAATTTGTTTGCAAGACTTGCCTACATTGCTGAGCTTTCATTTTTTCAAAATCCAATCNGGCCAACGGAACATAGCAGTGTAATTTAGGAAATTTACGCAATATGAATGTTGACTAATACTTTTAAGTGAGCTCCATGACACGATACATGGATCAGAATTTGCATTCTAATGTTTCAAATTTGGCAATACCTGAATGATTTGTAGTATAGATATAAAATATAAGCTGATATTANTATATATATATATATATATACGCTTAGAAATTCTCAACATTCCACTGTCATATATATATATATATATGTATATGTATATTTATATTATATATAAGTAAATAAAAAATATACTTATAGCTATTATGTATTTAAATTTTTCAAATAAAAAATGGCACGCGCGATTTCCAAAATATCATCTACGAGAAACAGTTTTGCAATATTTTTAATTGAAATTTAGATTTTTAATAGTATGGCTAACTATTTTTTTGCGATTTCAATATTTTTCAACTTTATTTATGACACATATTGTCTTCTTTCCATTAAATCAATTTCCATAAATATTCACGAAGGGAAGTATAAAAAGTAAGTTTCGTGTACTTTAGTGAATTACCATATTTTTATAAATGAACAAAACAGTGTTAACATCACTAGTGATTTATCCTACCAATTTAGTGGCATCAACATATTACGTTTTATAAATTGAATGCATTCATCAGAAAATTCCTCCTCTTTTTAATTTTATCTTGGCATCTTTTGTCGTACTCATATATACATGTATATATATATAATTTTCAAAATGCATATTGCGGATTTTGAACACCAAAAAATTCAATACATTTTTTAATTTTGCTATTTTTAGAATATATTGCTTCTTAGAGATTTTCTGTATATGTATACTCAATTTCAAACAAAAAAAATTGAACTTTATGAATATCAATGAGCAATAATTCAAAGGACTGCTTACTACAAAAACATTGATTTTATCATATACACAAAAAAAAATTTTACATATCATACAGGCTGTGAAAATTTAAATCGTAATTGAATCAGCATAATAAATTTGTAATAGGCCAACGGAACATAGCAGTGTAATTTAGGAAATTTACGCAATATGAATGTTGACTAATACTTTTAAGTGAGCTCCATGACACGATACATGGATCAGAATTTGCATTCTAATGTTTCAAATTTGGCAATACCTGAATGATTTGTAGTATAGATATAAAATATAAGCTGATATTACTTGTCTAGAAATTCTCAGATTCCTCACCCATGACCTCACTTGACCCGCGGATCCGTTCTAGTTGACCCGCTTGTAACCATGCGCTTGCCAATCTAAGCGCATATCATTTTATACATGCATTGTGCTTACCCTATGATTACAACACAATAATAATTCATTAATTTGAACCTCTGTACATGTATATTTGAATTAATGAATATTCACTCAAAAAGTTTTATTAGACACAGTTAATTATTGCAAACTACTTTTTGTTAAATATGTTAATAAAGCAAACGCAAGTTGATTATCCTAGACATATTCATATCAAACGCAAGATACAATGCAATGAAATTTACAATAAATTCAGATATTAATTTAAAATTCAGACATGAAAATAAATTCTAATAAATTTAACAAAGCATATATTGCTTTTGATTTATCTCACTCAATAAATGTGCTTGTATGAAAAAATTAATCTATTTCAATGTGTCATACTGGATTACATTAAGATTTAATCAAAGACCCTTAGATCAATCAACAGAGTGCATAAATATTTATACTCTACCTAAAGCAGTTAAATTCTAAAGTTAACTTAAAGTATGTGTAAATAATAATGATATTATTAACCTTAAACTGCCTTGTAGTTTCTTTCGAATCACAAATCAAATTTCTTCAAGCCTATCAAAAATTTGGAAATTGTGGGATATTGCCAAATTTCTTAAATAAAATGTTATTTAGAACAGATGTGACAACTGCTAGAACAATGCATGTAAGAGTCTCTTTCTCTCTCTCTCATAACCTGGTTGATAACTTGCTATCGGTAAAGTTGATTATATCTAGTCGAGTAATTTTTAGTTAGTCAAGAGTTTCATTTTGATTAATATTTTTTTGTTAAAAAATCAGTATTGTAAGCATTATTTCAGCTTAGATTTTTCTTTCGAAAATATTTGCGTCTTAAACAAAACGCAGTAAGTAAAATTCGATAGTCTCAGCATGCCTTCAGGCAATTGAAGTCTGCATTTGCATTAATAATTCGAAAGAAATTGCACATCTTTAGATAATTATTCGCCTTTAAGATGTAACTTTCGGGCATTGGAATGTCAAGTTTTATTTCGGTTCATCTCAATTCGAATATGTTAGAAGTATTTTAAGACCAGAATGTATTAGGTTTTATATATATATATATATATATATATATGTACATATATATACATTACTGAAATTTTTCTGCCTCTGCTGTGTCATCGTGTATTATATTCATTTTTCTGATATTTTCAATTGTTAAAGAGCTAATATCAAATCAAATCACATCATAATTTTATTGGGAATTTTTCCGAATCTGTGATGGTTTCTCTAAATAATTTTTAGCGCTTATAACTCACGCATAAGTGAAGAAATTTAACATCTGAAAACATGACAAGATAGAGACTTTCATTGGCGACCTGGCACGATCTTGTCGGGTGCCTTCGTGTGTCTACGGCGCGACAAATTCTGACTTTATGCATGGCGCTCCTGGGCGGGACTCACACAGTTTTTCTTCAGAAAACAAACTATTTCAGGGTAGTTGCTGGTTCCCACGGGAATTAGACCGACTCTGAATACAAGGTATGGAAAGAATTGGAATATTTTTACAAAAATAGGATTTCTCATTGAAAAAAATCACATTTGCACAAGAATAAGTTTTTGCACAAATCTTCATCATTAAATAAGCATGCGCAACCCCATAGATGTATCCATGTAAAGAGCTTTCAATATTTCTAAGCAGGTTTGAATGAATTTGTTCAAAAATATGGGCGAATCAATTTATACTTTAGTAGAAATAGGGTAAAAGTTCAATGTTTTTCGAGCAAGAGGGGTCTCCTAATAGCTAAGATAAAATTAGGGTCAAAAATTAAGATTGTAATAAACGTTCCATGAATTATTGCCTTACCAGCCTTTAAAATCAGCAAGAATACATATTGAAAAGTATCTTTTCCTCAAATAAGTGAATTTGAACTGTAGGATCAGAGGGTTTAGTAAAACATGCTAAGATATACAAGAGATTAGGCAGAAAATTATATAAAAGATTATGGGAATATTTAAAAAAAGAAATTGGTGTTAGTTCAGTAGTCTATGATTACCATTCATCAAAATGAAACAAATTGCCACAATTCATGTGAACAAAGTCATTCATAGAAAGAAATGCAATCCGATTCATAAGCATTGTCTTGTTCATAACATTAGTGTGCGACC
The DNA here is from genome assembly GCA_900660155.1 of Hofstenia miamia. Taxonomy (NCBI): domain Eukaryota; kingdom Metazoa; phylum Xenacoelomorpha; order Acoela; family Hofsteniidae; genus Hofstenia; species Hofstenia miamia. The sequence goes on from CABFPE010000001.1 coordinate 355,706, forward strand.
GCTTGCTGGTGGCTTAAATTAATGACGCCTGAGTCAGCACAGGAAATTGGGATTAATGATTGATTAAATGGTGACTTGGACTGTTTGTATTTATGAATTTAAGGTGTAGAGACAACTTGAATGGTTTCTTCAATCGGAATTTTTAAGTCTTGACTGCCAGCATTAGTCTATTTAGTACAATACTTCACCATTATAAGGAATCGCAGTGGCCAATAACTGTGTAAATATTCCACGATTTCAATATTGTTGTGTAGATTACGTTGAATCATGCTGAGCAACAACTGATCATTAAAAGATGTGCCAAATTTGGTAGATTACAAAGAACTTAACAATACTTTTTCGATTTTTTTGTGCAACGATTATTGGTTTCAATTAACCTTAAAATTTGAAATTCGTGAAATTCGTCTATTTCCTAAGGTGCCTAAAGCATTGAGAGATTGCGTACTTCAATGGATGAACGATTTTAGAACGTAATGAGGGAAGAGACACTCCTTTGTCATGTCGAATAGGAAGCAATGACCTCAACCAGACGTGTGTCGAGTCACTCAAATTTCCAATTTCGTTATGGGTCAGTAACTTGAAAATTATTAGCCAAAGAAATTCATTTTTGCTAAAAAGTAAATTACATAAAATTTACATATAATGAAACTTAACAACTTGAATGAATATTTGGGCAAAATTTTGCATGGTAGCAATTCAAATTCGAAAATGCATTTAATCTTATTTACCACAGGATATTATGTCTGTTGATCTCACAGAGGAGGTTTATTCAGCCCTCTTAATAAATATTTTCTACGAAAAATTTTTCAATGAGCATTTCAAATTTCATCAAATCTCAAACCATAAAATTAGAAGTAAAAAAAGCAGACATATTGGGATTTTCAAATAGCTAAACTCTCATGTGGCACAGCAGGGTTAAATTCAAAGTAACAAAAGAAGTTATCAGGTTCCTTCATTACTGTCCTGAAAATACTCGTCAAAAATTTAATAAATAAATTCATGAAACTAGAGACTTATCGGCACTTTCAAAAGCTAAGATTTTAAAATACTTGAAAGGTGGCAAATATGTTTAAAAATCATTCAATGCTGAAAATCAGGGGTTTCTAGGGTCAACTTGCGTCATTTTTTTATATTATGATGTTATTCAAGAGGTCTCTATTGTTACATCTCATGATAGTATTCAGAGATGTAAATCGGCTGGGCTGTGCTAAGCCACATTTTGTGTTAAATGGGTAGAATTTTGATGGGTTGAATGGGTTGACAACTCAAAATTCTAGTTCAAATTTCACGAAATATTAAGCATGATCAAATATCCAATGAGTGAGGATAAATACCACTATTACAGTTTCTTGGAATCGTATAGATATATAAAAGTAATCCCCATTTTCTCACTTGGAAGTTAGTGAAAACCTAAATTTACTTACAAACTGCTAGGATAGCCAAATATTTTTATCTACATTAAAGTAGGAATACATTACCTCAATAATCCCTTCTTGACTGCATGAAATTTTTTTTGTGAAAATTATATAATATTTAAAATAGAGATCCTAGATGATTAAATGCTGTTGATTACATTGTGATTTTTTCATAGTATTCCAAACAACAGAGCATTTTCCTAATACTTCAATAACTTCCTTGTAGTTTTTCCAATATTTTAATGTACGAGCAAACATAATGGAAAATTTCAAAAATCAAAATGAATTGTCACAATATATTTGTGAATATCGTTTAATTATGTTTATAATTATGTTCTTAAGCATGAATGAGTCAAAATGATCTATCACATTTGAAAGCATCGCAAGTCTATGGCTATGACTAGACTATGAAATTATAATTGTAATGCAGTCTAACCACTTACTGGTGATGCGATTTTGCAATTGCTCTTGCTACCAATCACATATTTTAACCGTAGCCCTACCTAGAGCATAGTTTCAAGTGAATGTAATTGTAAGGGAATGTTCTAAACTTTCGCACACATTTATGTAATATTTAATAAGTTAATGCCTGTGGCCATATTAATACAGGACCAGTTGCGCATATCCTTTAAAATCCACACATGTATTTGTTCGCAAATGCTTCATCACTTCAATATTATATTTATTTACTAATATTTATTATATTTAAGGTTATTAATCGATAATTTTCGTGCAAAAATGTGTCTTAGATTGTTTCTGTGAGATTTTGGACAATTTCATTGACATAGAAATCTGGCATCATTATTTCCATGTCAATAACCTAAAATATATTGTAGTTTGTTATTAAGATATGTTGTAATAAGTCACGATTCGAGGCATGAAATGATCAAAGAACTTCGATGAAAGAATTGCGGAGTAACGTCCTAAATCGTTCAATAAAAGCCATTTGTAGACAAATTCACCTAAATTGTTCCACCTTAATTTATGAGACTCGATTTCTTTCTTATTTACTTGTTCTATATCTATGAATAAAGCTGCCTGAAGGAACACTTGCACAATATGCAATTCTAAACACGGTTGGGTCTATATTGGGCAGGACGTTTGAATTTTAAAATTATGAAATCAGGATAAAACGTTGTTGTACATGTTTTAACTGCTGTTATGTTTCGTGATATATTTAAGATTTTAACGTTCTTCAATCTAAAGAATATTTAGAACAAATTTATTCTCCACTATTCTTACTAATTGTTGATTAGTTCTAGATCGGTTATAAAACAGTTATTAAATGCTTAAATTTAAAAGAAGCGGGTGTCAAACTGGAGGCATATTTTAAGGTTATTTTATTAGATGGTTGATGGGTAATAAATGGATTTTTTAGTGTGAATATTTGGAAAAATTGCAATTATGTCCCTACTAGTAAATCACAAAACATATTGAAATAAACGGGAAGCATTTCTCTTCTATTTTCCCAGTTTTCAGCTACCCCTAAGCAAGTCTGCATCTAAATTCATCACTCAATGCCAGTTTGAGTGTCTAATCTGTTCATTGTCCCTTTTCCTCCTTCAATCTTTTGATAAATCGAAGACATTTCAACAAATTATAGCAACATCTGAAGAATATATTTTTGTTCTCTCAATTTTAAGTTAATTCAAAGCACTTGCTATTTTGTTGGATGTATCTCCAAGGTGATTAAATTTGTTAGTATTAAGAATATTTTAAAATACCTGTATGAAGTTGCTCCAAAATTTCTGCCTTTTTTCAGATGCCTTTTGCTTAAATATTTTCAAATTTTATCTTAAGTTTTCTAATACCGGAATGCCATTTTCAACTGCAGTAGTTTTTAGTTCAATACTTACTTTGTTTAGTTCATTTAAAAGATATTTTAATAATCAATTCTGAAAAATAAATCCTGAGGTAAGTGGAAGAGTTGTTAGAATATTCTCACTTTTGTAGCATGTTATGAGATTGATTACATTTTACGCTTTGATGCTCCGCTAAATTTAATCAATTCTTCTATAAAATATTTCTTGCGAGTACTCCTCGCAGCACAATACACATTTCTAATAAAAATGCGTGTTGGTAAACCTAAAAAATATTTTTTTCGAAAAAACATATAAGTAAAGCTAAATAGTGAATTATCACAAACAAAGTGGGTTTCCTATTATTATGAAAAACCATACATTAATAATAAATTGTATATTATATTAAAATAGCTCCTTGAATGGCAGAAACAGTTTAATGTCTTCATATACCTTCAAAAAGTGGTGTATATGCCTTCATTCTTGAATTTGGATGAGTCTGAACATGTATCTCAGTTCCAAATGGCCCATGAAAGAATAATTATTTTAGACCAGCTTAACAATTCTCAAGAATATTTTTCAATTGATATTGATGTGTATTGATATTAAGGTTTTTATGAGATTTGTAATAAATCTTTATCTTAATTGATTTTAAGTGATATGATTTGATTAAGAAAACTGTTGAAATTTGAAATTGTCAAATATAACAGGAATTTAGAACATATTTAATGCCGAGCATCAAATCGTTACAGGAGTATGATGTAATGTCAATTGCTTACATTTTTATGGGATTTTATTACAATGCATATGGCTTTGGTTCCACTTGGCGGATGTTTGGGCGGACTTTACAAACCGCTCTATTAGAACTAGCCCATAACTGGTATTATTAAAACAAGCCTACATATGATTTTTAAGGTAATCATGCTTTATAGTGGCATGAGTAGAAAGCTCATTTTGGCAAGATATCAAAATTATTCATATTTTCACATCACTTTCAGTATATTCAATTTATTCATATTAACTCTAATGCATTTTTGGCAGTTCCAAAACATGTTTTTTAAAACAGAATTCATGTTAAAAAATAATGAGATTCTCAAGTTCCTATTCTTTGTATATGTAGAAACTACTTAAGAGTTTCTGTAGAACCCATACTAAAATGTATTATATGAGTAATTAATTGAATAATATTCGCCATTAGTGATGTGAATATAAATCTAAAATCCATATTTGCTCAAGAGCTTCTGCAGTTCCGCTGATATATTTTGCACAGAGATGGAAGTAGAATGGGTCACCCAATGAAGCAGAGTACCTATTGCGGAAAAGTGGGAAAAAACTTTTGAGTTGAGAAAAACTGAACTAAAAAATTGTTAATTTTAGAGAACGTAAAGGTAATTTTCCTACATCAAAGTTCCATCATTGATAAAATTTCGATTACTTGGAAATTAAGTAGCATTTTGAAAAATAAATTAAAATGCATTTTTAGCTTTTGATGAATTTTGATTCTATTCAATAGTACCAAAAGTATCTTTTGACCTGATTTGTCGTCTATATGCTTTGCAATTATAATACAAAGATTGCAAGTACTCATGTAAAAATTCCGTGGTATTGTATCTAATATTTGGTTTTCTTCGTTCAATGTTTTCTGATTATGGCCACGCTAATTGTTTCTACTAAATTCTGAGTTTGGTTGACTAAATGAGGGAATCAATGTCAGGGAAGCTAGCAAATGCAACTTGGAATCATTTTGATTACTGTACACATTGCAAGTCATGAAATGATGGTTTGACCGTCTGAATTGCTAAATTGCTTTAATAAGACCTTCAATTGCCTGAGAAAATTCCCCAAAACAATTATTTTTAGAATTAATAAAGTTTTATTAAACTATGTGAAATTTGAAAGCAATGCAATACAGTATAACAAAAATTAACAACTATTATGAATGAAATATATAAGATAATTAAACTTATTCACCAGAAGTAAATGCCATTTATAAAAAGGAAGTTCGACATCATTAACAAAAGAATCTGTGTTTTTTCATTATTAAAGTTAATGAAACAAATCTATTTCCAATTTATTTCTGTTCAACTTAACTTTTATTAATATATCGTGGAATTTTAATAAATATTGAATTGGCATTACAGTATGGTATTAAAATGGACACTTGCGGATAAATCAATTAGAATTTTTTTTCATATTAAGTAATCTCTTTATGTTATGAAAAGAAATGTTAATGGGTTTAACGAAATTTCTCAAATTCCAAAAGTTTAATGCATATTTCTAAGTTATAGTCAATTCCATGAGGTCCGGCGTTACAGTTTTAACAATATTCTAAAAAGTAAATTACCAAAGCTTTTTGTACTTATTCGGATTAAGCTTATTCTTTTAGAAAATTAAAAGCATTTCATTACCCTTTATATTGTTAATATAACGTTTTCAACAAATCTATTGGGTACGTACATTTAAAATTGAAAACTAATATTTGGTGTCGAACACACAAAAATAAATATTTTTTAGAAAGCCTACATTATATAACTTTGAGTTCACCCAAAATCTTGCTCACATATTGGTGGTCAGGCGTTACTAGGTCGGACGTTTCAATTATGACTAAGTAAAAAACTCTAATACTTATTTTTTAGTCATTAGCTAGTAAAGAACTATTTATTAGAGAGATACCGTATATTGCACATCTCAAATTATAGCTCAAGCGCGAAATATCCAAATAATGGCCATTCTTTATAATTACCCTCATCTAAATTTTCACTACTCCAAAAAATCTTGTATCTTACACACTTGAAGTTAACATTTTTAACAGGTTTAGCACAAACATAGTTTCGCAAAGCTGTAGACAAAAATATGAAAAATCAGGAATATTTTTAATCTCATTTGCTAGGCTGGCAAATAAAGATTTGCCGACAGAATTATTATTGTTACGCTCATGCTGATCCTGTTTGCGCAGTGCACATGCCTACTTAATGAGGTATGTCAGAATAGTTTTCTGCATAATCTGATTGCTATCTTTAAAACACAGGATGCTTTTATCATATAATCTATGAAAAATCTCATCATGTAAATATAATGCTCTTATGAATGTTGTTTCTTTATTTCGTTTATTGTTAAAATTATCTCGATTTGGATTGGAGGGAGCCATTTTAAATTATTTGAAGATCGATTTCAATGTTTTTAAGTCCAACCTTCCTCTAATAACGAGTGGTATTCCACAGGGATCTCTCTTAGGAGCACTTTTATACATTATTTTTATTAATGATTTCCTGAATTATGCTTGTTTAGTTTTCCGTGCTTATTTGCCGATGATCTTAAGATTATCTCTCATAGTGAAATAGACATCAGAAAAGACGAAATTTCCTCATGATAAATTGGAGTATAGAAATTGAAATGAAAATTAATAATGCAAAAACTAAATATATCAGCATACCATCATTTGATATAGTAGCTCTAAATTTTCAGTCAAAAACCTCTAGTTCTGTAAAAAAAAAATATTGGTATTATCATTTCCAATAATTTAAATCGGTCACAGCACATCTCATATAGATTAAAGTAATGCAACCTTATGATTATAGATTTAAAAAATATTCGTCTATAATGTTCGCAATCTAAATAAATTGAAATTATGCAAATATTTAATTCTATCAAAAATATGTTATGGATCAATTACATAGTATCGTAATGAAACTGATATAGGAAATCTAGAACAATTTCAGAGAAGATGCTCACGATGGATAAGGAAGGCTGGAAATTATACTTCATAAAATGTGATTACTACCATTATCTCTTCATTTATGAGTATATGGATTTGATATATAGCAACGAAATCCTCAATGGAAAGCTTGATTTTCTAATTTTTGATTATCTCTCTATATTCTTCTAATAGAGGCGAATCTGACAACTTCTCTTTCAACAAAATTACGATCCTTTCGAACTATTTGCATTGTAATGCAGAAATTCATTTATTCGATTAATGGTCAAATTGATATGGGTAAATTATGTACTCATTTCTTAATTTGCAATTGTAAGGAATTGTATAATGATCTAGAAATGCATTACCTAAATTTCTTACAACATGTAATCTTTTGGAAGAATATTTCTGTAAGAATTTAGCAAATCGTGCGGTAGCTCTTTTAATAGCTGAAACATTGGATGAATTATTTTTTCTACGAAGCTTTCTCTATATAATGTAACTCTTTTCTGAATGGCTTCACATTCTTTTTTTAATACCTGTATAGTCGCTTCGAGTTTTATCTTTAGATTCTGCCTGTAACTTCTCTTTCACAAAGCTTCACGTGTCCTAAAATCCCCAGCATCATCAGGGTTAAATATCTGGAAACGCCTCCATTTGCATTATTCCACATTGCTTGGCATAAGAATTAAGAGACCAAAAGAACAAATGAATAATATTTTAAAAGAAAGATCAACTAATATAAACATAATCAACTATAACCCGCTAATAGAGATAAAGTTTAAGAAATGTAAATGGCACTTGTAGCGTTTGACCCCACAAATGGTCAAATGTGACAACCTATAATTGAAAAAAATAATAGAAAATTTGTAGTTGTTTAAGATGTTGGTTATTGTATTATGACAAACAAGCACTGGACATGCATTTGCAAAAAAATTGTGGCAGTTGAATTTCTTTCAAGAAATCTCAGCTAAAATATAAGAATTGTGATGTTGTGTGTCACAAGCTTCCCAAAACAGGAATGAATTTTTTCATATCCTTAGGGCTATATGATGCAGCTAAATTACTCAAGTAGTGGAGCATTACAGAAGGCTTGACTACTGTGCGTCACAATTAAAGAATTCTTAATTAGATGAAATGGACTGTCATAATATACATTTAAGTAGATATTTTATGGATAAATTTTGGTAGTTTTTCTTTCAGGTATCAATAATTTGGATGAAGAAGAAATAATAACATAGAAGTCGATACAAATTAAAAATTTGATTTCTACACATTTTTAGCTATTGAATGGTATACGACATATACTATAATGGGTTTATTCATATTTTCATACCAATTTCCCCATTTTCCTGGAAATAACTTTGTGTATTTTACAAGACATAAATGAAATTAGTTTCTATTGAGGTTGACGTTTTATTTTTTGAATCAAGGAAGTTATCTATTGCTCTAGAGAAAGAAAATTACATATATCATTTAATATACTTAATCGAATATATAAATTCTGAAATAGGTAAATTTCATCGAAGTCAGAACAACAAAGCAGGATAATTCGAGTGTTTTTAAATTTATAGGTGTATCAATGAAGTATTGAAAATTATTGTCCTAAATTCGATTTGCAACGAATTTTGTACTTATTCGTATTTTCACGATGTTACACTTTAAAAAACTTGAGTGCTTTTTCAAGTAACTAAATTCATAATGGATTTACAAAATAGGAAGCGCAATAAGCAACAATAAGGCTGTACTCGTATTTTACTATTAAAGTGTCCATTATTTAATAAGCATTAATAAAAAATGTGTATCTCATAATTAATTTAATGTATTGTAATAATTTTTTATTTAAGCTACAGTAACCTTTACTTAATGGTCTTTGTTAGAATGGTTTTTTCTTAGCTAAGCTGCTGATTTCCTTGATAAATCTTGTAGCAAGTTGCATTCAAAATTTAGCAAAAGATTCAACTTTATTGATTTTAATTATATGCATGATTTGTGCTGGAAATTTATTGGGTCATATTTTTGGGTTGGGTTGTTTCAAAAGACAAAGACACATAAAAAAATATATAAATGGGTTAAAACAACATTTAAAAATAATTTTTGTCAGCTTCTGCCATTATAAGGTTGTGATTTGTCTTACCTTTATGAACAAAGGTCATGTAAACTTCAGGCAATTTATAAGGGGGGTCGGATTTTTCTGAAAAGGGCATTTCTATTCTTTTTTTTCAAAAAATGAAAAAGTTATTTTTCTAGTGATGTGTATATTAACAATCATGGTTCAGTAAAGTAATACTTATAATATAAAATATGAAATTTTAATACCACAACGCACGTGGAATAACAAATATGGTTTACTTTAATTCCAAAAAGGGCAGGTCATCTAAAAAGGGGGGTCGTTCGCACAAACGACCCCCCCTAGGTACGCGCCTGAACTTATTTACTCGTATTGGTTCTGTAACAATAATTGGGCCTACATCTGCTTTCGACAGCACTATTGGAGAAGCTGTAAGAAAGAATTCCCAAGTTAGAATTTGATGTATCACATTAGTTTTTCACCAGCATCGGATTATCCCTAAGACCCATAGGTCCAATGTTGGCTGAGCATGAACTTGATTTGTTGAGATCCTCAGATGTAGTTTTGACCACTTAAGAGAACCAAAAAATCACTAATTGTAGATTGCAAATAAATTTCAAACAACACCAAATAGAAAAGAAAGAAGGTGGAGAAGGCCTACCAAATAATGTTGCACTTAGTGTACAAAATTGATCCCACTGCGTGAAAATGGTCCCTGCTCTTTGCTAAAATATAAACACAAAAATGGTCATTATGTAAAAGTGATACTCTGGATGACTATTTTTAAGCTTGCAGCAAACACAGATGATGAAAAAGCACTTCCAGTTCCTAAGTGTGTCAAAAATTTTACCCGGTTATCATTTGGGCATGGCAAGATTAAAATTTAATAGGGCTCAGCGCTATAGCTCAAAAACCGAAATCGCGGTTTTCACTAACAACCGAAACCAAATCGAGAATCACAGCAACACTCTTAGAGCAAACTCCAAAATTCTTGTCAAGGTGAATTGTAATTGTCTTTACTTGAGTAGCAGCCTAATTTAGTGTTATAAAAATATATTTTAGAAAGATTATTTTTCTTGAATAAAGTTTTATAATACTGATAGTAGTTAGCCTAAAAAACCAAAACCAAAACCAAGGTTTTGATGTGTAAAAATCCAAAGCAGATACCGAGCTCATTAAAATTTAACGCTGTTTGGAATAACTAGAACACTGGACTTTAATGAAATTATTAATTTATTTGCTTCAAGGCAAGTGAGTGAAGTTATCAGCTGATGCAACATTGCTCAAATTTTAATGCATTATACTCTATTATTAATAAATCTTATATGTTTACATAAATCTTATCAATTGGTTTATGTGAATATAAGGAAGAAGTGAAGTTTTAATAGGACCCAAACTCCCACGAATTTAGGGCCGCGCGATACGTTTCTCCGACCATGCTTTTCACAAATACTACACACTAGTTTTCACACAATCTTTCAACCTTTCTGATTTGACTGAGTGTGATCTACACGTGATTGTATTTGAAAGCTGTTTCATGATTTGAATAGGGTATTCTTCCGCTGGCACGGATACTTACTCATGGCCCTTAGTGTTTTGCAGCTTTAATTCATGTGAGTTTTTAAAAAATTGAATTTCATAGTGAAATTTTCGTACAAAACCTTATGTATTCTTGAGTAAATGTTCATAAATGTATACAGAAGTATATCTAAGTCCCTAGGATTGTATAATTGCATGGGGTGCTTGTATTTTGGACCAAACTGGTGAGAAGAAATTTTAAGAATCTCACATATATAAGTAAATATATGTGAGAGAGAGAGAAAGAGAGAAAGGGAAAGGAAGAAAGAAAGAAAAATCAAGTAAGCATTTTGAGGGTGTGCAAATAATCAAAGTGTAGTAGATTATAAATTTTGTCAAAATTAGTTGAAAAATTTCATTCTGTCGAAAAAGTTTAACCAATGTAGTAATTCCTTCATTAAGTATATAAATGAATTTCTAAGGGTGCTTAGGCAAGTAATAGTTTCTTCATTAATAAGTGAGGAAATATATAATATAGTATTGTATCATACGGGGAAAAATAATTCAGTACATCCAGGTTATTCATTACAACGCTTAAGTTAGGAGGTAACTGTTTAATTCATCTGCTTCCTTCCATTAATAAACAAGTGTTGTGCATCATAAAATTACTCTTTCATTACATTTTTGTGAAGTTTTTAAAAGAAAGAAATCATCGAATTTAGCTTAAATTTCTTTTTTAATTGACCATTTTTTTACCTTAGTAGCAGTACATATTACTTGCGACAGGTGCTCTAATACATACTTTAGCAAATCTACTGCATGCATATTGTTGCGATCTTCCTCTTTTTTCACCCTTTGAATAAGAGAAAACATTACTGATATTTAACATATGCTGTAGTATTCAATAAAGAATCTGAAGAAACGTTTTTTGCAAAGCCTTTCACTATTCTAGAAAATATCCTGAGCAATGTATTCAGTCAATATCGTGAAGTAACCAAATATCTTCAAATTAAATGAATAGATCTTAGATAAAAGCATTTCATAGAAAATATTTTATATAATTTTGTTAGTATAATCATGTCATTTATTGGCATGTTTAAAAGCTTGTCTTAAGTTTTGTCTATTTAAAATACAGATTCAGACTATGATTAGTTGATTCAGTCTGTGGCACTAATTTTCAATAGTGTAAAGATATTAATAAAGCTTCCAATATGTATAATAAAATGAGAATGTATTCAATACATTAAAACGCAAAGTCAGTGTTGTGAAAAAATTTCAATAAAATGTATTTAGCATTAATTTTGAGTTTTTTCTATCAGATTTTCAACATTAGTGTCAGTTGTGTAATCAAAGCCAATAAACTTTTATTCTTAAAATTCATATTTGGGTATCTATTATATTAAAATGAATTAAAGTAAAAATTAATATTTTCAACCAAATAAAAAAAATTTGTATTAAATGTATAGCTTTTTACTGAATTACTTGCTCCCTCTTAATGAGTTCTGTCAAATGTTGTTATGAAATTTCAAATTTAGTAATTTCTGAGGTTTAGGGGAAAAGAGACTATGTTGAAATACGACATAAAGAATTGCGAATTATTATCGCCCACTGTGTATAAATTTAACAGATCTATCTAAGTAAAAAGGAACAATCTATCATCGTCAAGAAATGTATGTAAATGACACAATAAATCATGAAATTCTGTTTGAATGAGGTTGATGAATATTTAAATAGCATTCAACAAACAGAATGTAAATTTATTTCCAAAATATTATTATTAGCTTTGTTGTTTACAGTATACTACTTTCTCATATTGCTGTTATTCAAATGTCTAATTCTTCATTTAATGTGAGCATGTAATCCAAATTATTGTTAACGTAGCCTAAGCTTGATTTAGTCAAATTTTAGAAATACTTCTGGCAATGAAACGTCTTTAATTTTCGAATACAAAACATAATTGTTACGATAATATACCAAATTCAACGAAATTTTAAATATGATTTAGTATGTTCTTGATCAAACAATATATTTTCATTATTAAGTTATTACTTAAGACATCTACGTGGAAGTTATTTAAAAAAGTGGTACTAAATTAAAGTTTAGTAAAATTCGTTGTGCTTATTATTTACTGTAGTTATTGGGTCTATTCATAATTGATTTTATTCTAAAATGCAGCTTCACTAGTAGCACATGTGTTTGTATGTTTAGTTTTTGAATAAATTCTTAGAAATTTGAATGCATACATATATTTTTTTTTAATCCATTATAAGCCATAATTTTTTTGCTAATAATCTTATTTTACTTTTGTAGTAATTATTATTACAAGATTTTATGCAAAGAAAACAAACAATAAATAAGATAATCATTATGTTTAAGATTAATGTAGTTAGCAAACCCATTTAAGGAATATTCGAAAAAATAATGAACATAAATGTCATTTGAAAGAACTCAAATTTTCCTATCAAATATATGCAAGATAAAAAGTTAATATATTATTGTAGCAAGCATGGAAGCAGGAAATGTAATATTCATAGTAGCATAGTTTTTGTTTTTGCTTAGTAATTTATTTTTGCTCAAATATTATTAATTTTGAGTCTTTCTTGTTATTATTGAAGTAGTGGCCCTTATCTATGCTGACAGATTCATATAATCTGCCACCCTCAGATATGTCAATGGGCAGAAGTATTGGAAAATATGTGCTGAAATTCTAAAAAACTGACTGTTATGCAACAACATTTGCAATGAATGCTATATATGTTATTACTCATGTGTTGAAAAAATAATTTACACTTTAATATCACATTCTCCTTCAAATCTCAATTTTTGGTTTTCAATTTTTGATTGTAGTTCTCATTGGAAGTTTCTAATATATCCAACATTGTGGTAGCTAACGGGAAAATGAAGGAAATTTTTTGACAAATACCATAAAATTGGGTCCGAATTGGCATTAATATAAATGGGTCAGGCCAAGCCGTGTTGAGCCTAAGGTCTGGCCTCAAGTCCATCTTCATCTTTCGCAGTTGAAGTCTATGGTCTTCTTGGTGAATGTTTATTCTTTTGTGAAGATATCACACAATTATGAATAAGCAGGCCAAATATTTTTTTGACCTAAAAATTTAGTGTTTTTGAAAAATTGAAATTCATACTTAAATTGTAGTACCAAAGCCTTATATATTTTGAGTAAATGTTCATAAATGCTTACAGAATTACATCCAAGTCCTTATTTTGACCTAGAAATAAAGTTAAGACGACTGCAACTGAACATGCATTGCCTAAAGCGTGTCATAATTACTTTTTATAAATAAAAAATTTAATATTCAGTTTTCAACACAAAAACAATGATTCTTTGCTCAACGTTTTCAAAATTGTAAGAAACTATATTCCGAATGGAAAAAGAATATCTATTTTAACTTGAATTTAAATTTTGTCAATGATCTTCACAAAATATATATAAATTTACGAATTCAGTAATCGATTTTAGCCATATTTTGAAAAAAAATATTTAATCTAACAAAATAGTGTTTACTTTGTTTACCTTACAAATATACTAATTTATTGCAAAATACGCATTATAGGTCTATATTTTTGACAGCAAAATACATTATAGTTAAATTTATGTTCAAAGCTTAAGAATCATTCAATCATTTTTTCTCTAAAATTCATGGTCTCAATTTATATAGATCTTACGCATAGATCGTGCCGTTATCCTATCGATGTGGTATCATAAAAATACAATTTTGTTGGTTGTTAAAACACTAAAGTGATTACAATAATAAATAATAAAAAATCGATATAAATGCAATGCGCACTCAAGTAGCACAAACTAAAATTAACAATAAGATCGGCCACAAAATTTCTGTTTTCAAAGCATTTCTATATGTTGAAAACATGGTAAAGCTACTAATTGAAATTGTTATTACTGACTTTAGGTTGATTTTTGCTATTTCTAGTAAAAATCACATTATTTATTGCAAATCATTGCTCAAAAACGCGCATTTTGAATTCATCTTATTTATGAACATTTTTTGGTAAAGGGTAAGAGCTGTTGATAGTGCAAATTCATTGAGCGAGCAAGTGCTTTTCGTTTGATTTTGCTTGACTTCACCGCTCCTTACTCTTAATTAAGAATTGGCTTTTACTTTTGATTGAGCCTGGTACGATGGAGTGGATTCCATTAGCAAAATAACACCAGTTAGAATTACGATGGATCAAGTTAAGAAAGAACAGTAAAAGTTCATATCTTGCACCAAAATAATGTAAATTTCAATATATAGTAATCAAATGCTGTCCTAAGGTCGTTCAATGGTTCAACATTTCACCTGTTTTATGTCTGAAGAATAATAATAATTAATTATAATAGATAAAAAATTGCCAAATCAAAATGGTAATTCAGAATATGGGTAAGTTGAAATTAATATATATATA
>CABFPE010000001.1:374803-387588 GCA_900660155.1 Hofstenia miamia
CTCGGCTCGGCTCGGCTCGACTCGGCTCGGCTCGGCTCGGCTAACTGACTAGTCTGGCTCTACCTCCTTTTGCAAACAACTTGAATAAAGTCAATCAATATCCTGATGTGATTTGAATTATTCAGGAGTTTTCTATGTTTTCTAAGAACTTATTTTTTGTGTTAATAATAAAAAAATATTCAGAAGCACCATTTTTTTCAAATAACTTTATTCAGAGGCTCTATAATATTTTTGTATGGTAAAGAAGTGATTTAAACATTCAAACTTAATCAACAGCGCTATGATGGTGTTTACTTTTATTGTCAGTTTTATCAATATTATCAATTCATCCAGTTTTCAACGTATCTGACAAAGTTTTTTTTGGATCCGGCCCAATGCCACTTTTAAGAAATTTTATCGTAGAGAATTAGTATACTGGTAGTGTCAATTTCCTTCGTATAATAAACTATGAAAACGAATTGAATGCAAACTCTCTCAGTTAATTCCTTTATTAAATAAAGTACTACAATATAGATAACGTTAACTAAGATCATAAGTAAAGAAAACTTTGAAATAGTGCATAATAAATAGATTGCATTTCCGCAAAAACAATAGATACAAACAATTATCATTTGAAGTTGTAAGTAAACAAATATAAGGAAATGATTTCATGCTACGAATGATTTTTACGTTAAACATTAATGGATCGTGACAAACTATTAGATCCTAAAAAGACTGTGTGGTATGGCGAATCTGCAACAGATAACAAAGACAATGATGGTATGACCTATTCTGCGCTTAAGCGCCAACAAAATGAGATGTTTGAAGATCAGGAGAAAGGCCTGGATGCTATCAGTAAAGCGTTGAACAGAACAAAGAATGTCGGATTGCGTATTGGACAGGAAGTTGAAGAACAGAATGAAATTATCGACAATTTACACTTGAAGGTCGGAAATACAGAAGAGAAAATTGCTACTGTTACTGGAAACACTAAAGGCATTGCAAAAAAAGCAGCAACCGGATCAATGTGGGTCATTATAATTCTTCTGTTTATTGCCATTATTCTTTTGATAATCTTTTAATGGACACTGATGGAAGATTTTCATTTTGTCCATTCGATCAAAATGTTCAAGAGCCAATCCATGAATATTAAGACATGAATTTACCATATTTCTTATTATTTTGTTAGCATTAAACGGCCCGATTTGTATCTTACACATATCTGACAAACTTTTATTTGAGAATTTCATATATTTTTCATCGCATAAAAAGGTCGCAGTATGATTTATTATTTTAATAAAAATCAATTTATTTGTAGTTTCTTGTACTTTTTCTGTTATCCTTTTAAAAGTACAAACTGTTGGTTTCATAAAAAAGCACTCAATTTACATAAAACATTTCCAAAATTAATACTACCACAAACTATGATTTTCGAAATCCAGACATCTTTAGGCCAATATTGAAGTGAAAAATTAGCGTTAGATTAAATGCGGCCATCGTGGTTTCATAAAAAAGCACTCAATTTACATAAAACATTTCCAAAATTAATACTACCACAAACTATGATTTTCGAAATCCAGACATCTTTAGGCCAATATTGAAGTGAAAAATTAGCGTTAGATTAAATGCGGCCATCGTCAAACTCGACAAACTAGTTTGTGCTCAAATAGTTTGTAAAGCAGCCAATAGTAACAGAAATAATATTTCTGTGGCTGGAAGAGTGTACAAATAGTCTTCAGACACTGGGCTTTGCAGAATAATAATTGATTAAAAACATATAACTATTTGAGAATTTTATCGTTTAAAGGGTGGTTTAATATCAATTTTTCAAGTTCAAAAAAATATCCAATTGATTTTTGAATTTACTTAACTCAGTTACAGCAGAGTGGGGCTACTTTAGCCGAAAAATATAAAATTTTTTATTTAATTTTTATGTATATTAGAATTTAGGGATGCTTAAGATCAAAAGTACATTTTGCTTTGCCTCTGTACTGCGCTTGCTTTGGTCTATGTTTTGAACTAATGACTGCACTATATTTTGAACATAGTTACATCGTTAAATTTTTGCTTCATCAAAATTAATTTTTGAATTCTTTATATCAACTATTAGTTCTAGAAGGCTTCTAATACATGTAAGTTATGCGGTTGACATTATAATTTGATCTAGATTACATGTATAGTTAGACCATGAAGGCCAGTAATTCTGACTTGGTGCCATTTTACCCCAAATTTGGGGCTACCTTTGAGCGGATGCAATTTAAGCCAATGTACATTTGATTTCAATATAAAATAATAACACATTTGTAAAACTATTCAAATTCAATTATTAAAGAAACATAAGGATTGTGTCTCTTTTCCTTTGCATTCAGTACTGCCCTATTTATTGTTTTATGGCAGTAAAATCCAATAATTTTACTAAATTCTATAAATGTCAGGTCCTCATGAAGTGCATCATCAACTTTTCCTACAACAACAACATGTACATCTTCTGCTTTCATTGGTGTGCCATCAGACATTGCCCCACCAATCTTGTCAAATTTCACTACCAGTAGTGCTAAGTGACAAAACAAAAAAGTAAAAGCAGTACATGTAAAATGTAAAATGCAAAAAGCAAACTCATGTAAATTTGTGATGAGTTCATAATTGTTCTGAATTTGAGGTATAAAATGCAAAAACTGGTACAATGAACATGGGATAAATATTTACAGTGGAATGATAATTATATTTATTACTTATCGCATTTTGCAATGAATGTTTGTGTTCTATTCACAATACACATATCCATATATTTATTGTCCCCTTATCAAGAAATCTAGTGTACATTCAATGATTATATATATATGTGTATAAAATTAATATCACAAGAATCGATGCAATGCAATAACGGGAGATATTTTTTCGAGCATGGACCACAAACGTATTAACAGCAATTGCTTTGACGCACTTGTCATATTGCTTGTTTTGTAGCATGAAGTTTTTCAAATGAAATAATTTATTGAAACTTCCAATGAATCCATACAAATAATATAAGCGCTTTAAGAAGTAATATCTATTAACCCAAATTATCATAGGCATTTTTTACAAACTTTTAAAGTTTCTTTAACAATTAATAAACGCACAAAACTCACAAATGTGAGAGAATTGTCTCTCCCTTAATTTGCACATATAGTTGGTGTTGGGGCGTAAACAAATTCACGCAGGCCTATGGCGGGATCACCTCTGACTTAGAGATTGCCATGTCTGTGCGAAATTTGGGTGAACATATTTACAGAAAACAAAATTGTTTAGACCAGTTGTTACTATTATGCCTTTAGAACGCAGTGTCGTCTGAATATTAGGTATTGGAAGAACTTGAAAGATTTTAGCTAAATCAAATGTTTTATTGAACAATTGTTAACGTTTTCATGTACAGTAGGCTCAGGAATATTATCTAGGAGAAATTTTTTCCACAAGAAAATATAGTATTTATCTATAGAGGCATCCAATTCAACGGTTTTTTAAAATTCTAGGAGAAAAATGTTAAAAAATGTTAATAAAGCCAAATGCAACTATATTATTAAACTAGTATACTAAGGGCTCAATTGAAAAAGGCTAAATTAGGCCATAATTTAATCGTTCTTTTAGGATTGCTGATGCACAGGCGTGAAAAGGTGTCAAATTATTTGGATCAGAGATGATCCCTCTTACTAAATTTGACCCCACTTAGACCTGGAGAAAGAATTGACATGGTGAAATTTCAAAAACAGAAATTAACAAAGTGAAATTAATAAAATGGTAAAAGATAATATAATCGTATAAGAAAACGAATATCTTGATTAAACAGTACAATGTCCAACTAAAATTAAGAAAAATATATTGCATGTTTCACTAACTATCCTGCAGCTATGCTACAATCGTACACAACTGTATTTTTGAAAATTCAAATTTCATCAATCATCAAGATGTTTTCTAAAATAAATGTGGTAAAAGCTCGAAAAAGATATATTTTTGCATTGAAAATCAATCAATTTGGCAAACATGTATGAGATTACACTACAAAAATAAGACAAATTAAATTTCCGACAAAAGTATGGAGACACCCTTAAAACTTTTACAGATATGGGTGTCAGACCACATAAGAACCACTGAGAAGTCAAAAACAGAGTTAACTGCTTCGAAGGGATAAGATATAACGTGATATCTGTCAAGACTCAACATAACTAGCATTTTTACAATAAAATTGGCAAATTATTACTGGGGTTTCGATTCTGGGCAGACAAAAAATATGGAGACAGTTTCAAAATTTTGGAAAAAAAATTAAAACAATTGAAATTATATTTCAAATAAGAAATTCATTTCAAATAAAACAATTGAAAGTAAATTTAAAACTTCCCACTGAACCCTTTGTTCGGCACAACTTGGGACACTCAGGAAGGAATGGAATCCTAGTTTGGCTAAAAATTTAATTGGTATGTTGAAAAATGCTTTTTGACAGAAAGCCAAGAATTATTCTATATTCTTAGGCCCACGTCCAGAGACCTTTGACTTTAATTCGCTCCAAACATGCTCAATAATGCTTAGATCCGGACTCTGGGCAGGTAAATCAGTTAACACCGAGATTTCAGAGTCACGGAGGTATGCCATGGCCAAACGGGATCTATGGCCCAATGCACCGTCCCGTGTTGAAAAATTATGTTCTAACTAAGCAGGGGAAGGGGAATTTGTCATTCCAAAATAGTGGTATATCGGCCACTCGTAAGGGTTCCCTCTACCCTAGCCAACACACGTCGCCCATTGCCCAGCATGGCACCTTAGATCATTATATAGTCCCAACCAAATTTGACTGGCTTTGACGTGCAACACAGATTGAGGCATTATTGAGCTCTACTTGGTGGTCACACAAGCTCTCGGCAACGCAGGTGAAGCTCTATCTTTACCTCATCCGAAAAAATAGCTCGCTCCCAGTACTCATGATCCTGGAGTTGCATTTCTTGCACCATCTTAGTCTAGCAATCTATTATTTTTGTTTAAAATAGGCTTCTTTGCTGATACATGCCTGCAGAGTCCATATTTTTCAAGATTTTTTTGGATAGTCTTGATGTTCAATCTATGACCATCAACGCCACAAGGCTTGGAGTTGAACAGACGTAAGTTTTGGTTCGCCCCTGGACATCCTCACCAGATTTCTCTTGGACTTTTGTGGCCTGTTGCTTTATGGTCATTTCTCAAAAGATCTGTCCTGCTTAAAACAAGTCACACTCTTTAAAATAGCACTCTAAGAAACGTTGACATGTGGCATTTCAGATAAACTGGAGTTTTCGTGGAACTTCTGGATGATGAGCTTTCAAATAGAAAGGGGATTATCTTTTAGCATGGCAAAGAATGATAAGCAACAAGTGATATACACACAGACTTAATAGAAAAACAAATCAATTTATTAGTACGTTTTTAATGTATAATAATAAAAAAATTGAGTCAATAAGCAGGTGCCTCTATAGTTATGTCCAACTTAAAATAGCTACTTTGTTCTGTTTGTAAGCATTAGCCAACATGTTCAAGCTTAATTGCCACAAATTAGGTGCGAAGTAATTCACTGAGACATGTCTGAGTGCCTGTATGTCAATCAAGCCAAATTAGGGCACTATGAATTGATTAAACTGTCTCCATATTTTTGTCTGTTACTGTATATTTGAAACTAACTCATTCCAAACGTTAGAAGTTGTTATGTGAAAGCCTAATAAAAATGTTCACTTACTAAAATACACTGAAAAATATATAACATTTAAATAATTTTTAAATTAATGTGAAAATGTGTCTGTAACAGAAAATAGTTAGAATTGTACACAACTCCCAAACTGTCTTTTAAAGATTTGAATGGTTAAATTTGTTCTAATGATTTCGAAAATTTCAAAGTGTTCAGAATGCTATTACTAACCTTGCAATATATTTGGATTTAATATTAACCTAAAGTGCGTCTATCCTTTTAACAGGATAAGCCGTTTTCCACATTTTCAAGCAATTTTCTCCAATCCTATTAAGAAATATGGAAATGCTGAGCTATGAATACATCTATTGATGAATGTGCTCAAATATATTATTGAAGAATCACCCAACCTATTGATGAATGGCATGTGCAATGCCAGAGGTCACGGCTCCACTGTGGTGGTAGTAGGGTCACTGGTGAAGTTGAAACAATTTCAAAAAAGCTCTTTTTATTTGGTGGGAGGCGGTGTTTTATAAAGTTGGTGTGACTTGTAGTAATTTGTTGAAGGAAGGACAGCGGTGATTGATCAGAAGGCCTCTTAATTGAAAGATTTGTATACGTGCTATCTCGAGAGTAAACAGCGTCTGCAAGTAGTGGTGTGTTGCAATGGTTCAAATTGGTTTCTAAGGCTAAGCGCAAGTCTGACTTTAAAAGTGCACACTAGAGCTCTGTGCCACGGCAATCGTTGTGTGGCGTTGATCTAAATGTTAGCAGGCGGCGGCGTGAGATCAAAATACAAAACCAAACTAGGTACAAAAAATTTTAATGCAGCAGACCATACTCTTTCGGATGGAGCAGCAGTAGCAGGTACAGAAAACAAAGTTCTCGCTAAAGCAGCGAATCTAGGAAATTTTGTTCTATTTTCTTTCGACCAATCTAGCGTTTCCTTGCTTTCTTCATGTTTGTTTAAAATCAAGGTCATATTATGGTTCCCTACATGTAATTGGCTATTTAAAAATAATTTTGAAAAAATAATTATAGCATTTTCATTTGATTTATATTGAAAGTTATTTCTCGCTGAAAAACAACAAGTTCTAATCATACCGGCCACGCTGTTTACGCTAATTTACAATCCGCGGCAGCGGCGCGTAACTCTAGTGCACACCGTCTCCTGCAAAATGCTTATGCTTCGCATTTTGACTAAAGCAGAAATATTTCAAATTTCCAAATATCTTAAAGCAGGGCCGCACAGTGCGTTTTTGGAATTATAGGAGCCTCATTTATAAAACATCAAGTGAAAATATTTTATAAAAGCGGTTTAGACTAAATAAACGCCCAATTGATTGAAAAATTTTGCGAAATCTTCCTGGTTTCAGCAAATTAATTTAATGTTTAGGGGTTTGGGTTCATGCTTTTCGATTATTTGCTCCTATAGGTGAAATTAGTATAGGATATTTTGGACAGTGTTATTGCTTACAAATGGCCAGGAACAGAATTTCCGGTACTTTTGGTTATTGGATATGGTAAGAGCTAGGTTTGAAGCTAGGATTATGGTTTAACTTAAGACTAAAATTTTATGTTGATAAATTATTTAAGTGGAGATAATGCAAAAGCACCGAATTTTCCTAGTAAAATCTACATCAATTGTGGAAAACCACCTTTTAATACTATTGACAACCATGATGCACATACTTACATTCTAGGATAACCAAAAAAAGCTTTTAAAAAATATCGGTTTGTTAATTACCGTACAAAAGAAATAGTGTGTACGACTGCAACAGTTAGGCAGTATCTGCATAGAAGTTGGAATTCATAAAGGTTCTCAGAGAGCCACATGAAAACCTATGTCGAGCCGTAGTTTGCCCACGTTTGGTTAATAGCTAAACATTTTAAATTATGCATCTTATTTTAATGGAAAGGCGCTATTTTTCTGATGTAAATTTCGCCAAACGAAGTCATGAGTAAACTGCCGTTAACATAGTTGTGTGAAATATTTCCTGTATTGCATTAATTCATTTTTATGACTGTGAAAAGAATTTTTAAATTTGTTTAATTGTGGGTATTTTTAAGGGCATTTATATTATCGTTGTGGTGCCTCCCGGGTATGAGTGTATTGTTAGTGTGCTGCTTTTGAAAACTGTATGCTTTAAAGTGACGGCACATTAGGGTGTCAATAGTTTTCGTTGTTTTCTTTTGAGGTGCATTATAGATGAGCTGCGTGATGTCTGAAATAATTTTTTTTTAGTTTTTCTGGTATCGGTTAGGAAAATTCATTGGGTAAAAATTACAGCAAGACAACGGGCTAGGGCTGGAATTGGAACTTAATAAATGATTTTGAATTAATCATAGCTAAATTATTCTGAAAACACCAGTCTTAAACTTATTGATTACACTATAGGAGTCATAGTTTGCAACATACTTCCTCTATAAAATTCAAGGCGGTTCTTCAATAGCGTGAAAAACTTTATCAAAAATATTTGATATTAGCAGTTGTTAGTATTAAAAAATCATAATTTTAAATACTGAATATAACATTGCAAACAATTGTATTACACGGTAGATAAATTGAAAGTTGCTAAACTTTTTAATAACTACAACATTACAAAATTACAATTGAAATGATATGATAACTTCGATGACCGATTAAGACAAAATACTACGAAAATAAGGAACATGAACTAGCCACTAACTATGAATGCCCAATGGTTTTAAAACTAAATATTAGAACTCAAAAAGAAGGTTGGAAGCAAAGAAATAAATTACAAACATTTATGAAATTTAGAAAAAAGTTTATTGAGAATGATGATGATGATGATGTTTAGAAATGGCATAATTTTAGAATAATTACAATACTAGATGTTACTTTAAAAACAAAATGAAAATTGATAATTTACAATTTAGAAATTATGTCAAAACCGTTCTCGAATTGCGCGAAATATCGATCCAGGAAGGATTTGATTTCGTTTAATGAGATTAGTTAGGGACTTCTGAACTAAGGCAGCGAGCTCTTCCGGTTCCATCGATCCATTGTAAGGTATGGGATCACCAATAAAGCATCTAAATCATAATCCCATTTTAACATCAATGATTGCTATATAAATAAGTGAAAAATATAAAATATTCGAATCAATTAAACGGTGGGGCATTAGAGTAGTAACAAGTAAATCAACTTGAATTAAATGAAACCAGTTTTAAGAGAAATTATTGTAGTTTATGAACGCATTAGAGGTTAATAATGAGTCAAATGCAAAAACATAAAAAATAAAGCAAATTAAAAAATGCTTAAAACATATTGTTAAAGTAAATCCTTACTGTTTGGCAATATTTGGAGTAAAAAAGAAACAGCAAATTTTCATATATTATATGTACAAGCAATCTACCTAAACTAACTTAAAACTATGGAATCACACTTCATTAGTAAGTGGAATCGTTTTAGGGTGCACCACATAATGTTGATGTTGACAGCATTAAAATGTATTTACTTACTATACCATATTTTTTCAAAACAATTACTTTCAGGATGAGACGAAAAATAGGTTTTCTGGAAACAAACTCTTCCTTACAAATTGCAAACGTTATGTTGGAAAAATTTTTTAGAAGTTTGATAAAAATCGAGGGAATATGATTGACTGAATAAGCAAAAATATAAAATTTATTTATTAATTGGAATTATAGCGTATAATGTATATTTTTGTACTTTAGCTTAACTGGAAATCCACCAATTGGGAGAGCGAAAGGAAGGCGGTACTTTTCATACAGATGCATCAACATGTTCCAAATTGGCCAAATCCGTAAAAAGCGAAACGCTTCACGAATGTTGCGAGTGAAAATCGGATATATTGGCTAAAAATGCTTTGTCACAAAGCGATTACTTACAATTATAATAGAAAAATGACTTCGTTTAGGAATCAATATAATCCATTATTATGTACTGAGTTTACTCTACAGGTAGTAGTAATGAATGAGTACGGATACTACCCGCGGGTACCCGGTTTAACAGGCCCATACCCGCAAATGGAGGCAGATGCGCATAATTACTATAATAGTAAAATAATTTTTTACATTTTTGTCCTGATTGTTCGCAATTATTGTAATCATTGTACAGCACGATTTCAATGATTATATCTTAATATTATAACATTTATTTGAAAGTAACTTGTTCAACTGGTCGCTGCCGAGTATATTTAACATCAGTCAACAAAACAGCGAGGTACTATATCCGATATGCCAGTCTCGACAAATTATAAATAAAGCCATAAACTAACAATCGATGTACATTTCCTGAACAAGTTGTTTACATTAAATAAACGAACAAAGAAATGCATTAATAAAAGCCCAATAAACTTCTCATTATGTAAGTTGCTTGAAATTTCTGAAACTATCTGGTACAAGATTGAAAATGCTATGAAGAAAAAAGCATTTGGGAAACGGAAACAAAATTTACGTGGAAATCATTAAATCAAGGTTCATTGGGAACGTCCAAAAATTTCCAATCTTGGCAGAGCGGAAAATTGGGTGATTTATTTCAACATTAGTTCGGTGTGATTTTGGTTTAAACTTGGCTCACCATTTTTTGACAAATTAATCTTGCGCAATGATTAACGTAGTAAATGCCATTTTTATTACAATAATCAATATTTGCATTGTGAATTTAAATTCCACTTAAATATTTTTATCATGATAAATTTTCCTGAAAAATATACGAAGTAGTAAAAACGAAGCAAACGTCTAATTCCGAATAAAAAATATAGCATATTTATAATTTTTGTATGAATTTACTCTGAAGTTTGTCCTGGTAATTATAGGACTTAGAGAATTTCAGTTGAGTACATGTGTGCCACCGAGGTAGTCGAGATATTAAAACTAGACTTGACCCGAACCGAACCCGATTTGTTCAAACAAACCCGACCCGAACACGAAATATAAATTTTAGCGAAAATTTAAACGTTAATGTCTAAAACCATTACGTGTTAACATGATAAAAAATTGTTCCAAAAACAATCTGTAACCATAAGTTGAAACGTCCTTGAGATGATACACATTAAAATGATCAACTATCACAACAAATTACACCACTTTTATATCTAATTAAATTCATGAAGAAATCAGTTCTCTTCAACCCGTACTCAACCTGCTTGATTTTTGAAAACTGAACTCGAACAGGATTCCATCTCTGGCGTGCCAATCTTAGAGCAACCAAATTTATTGAAAGCAACAAAAGACAGATGTCTTCACTTTTACAGAAAACTATAGAGTCAAGGCCACAGCAATAGTATTGTGCAGTAATGAACAAAGACAAAAATCTGTTAGCTGTCTTAACACACTTAGTTTAACGCTTCAACACCTAGCGTCCTTATTCAATAATGCAAAAAAACTATCTACACAATAGAAAAACCTGTTGAGCAGAAATGCAGGTATTAATGACGAAAACTTACCACTGGAAGAGCCAAAGTACATTTCTATAATATTTCAATACCTCGAACATGCAAAGTTGAATGTCTCGTTTATTCTCAATGCTATTCTCTAGCAGAATTCATAATCTTTGACCTCTCAATATTATCCTCTCACAAAATTCAATATTTTTCACCTCAAAATATCACATTTCAAAATCGTCGATTTTCTTCAACAATAGTGAATACATCATGAAAACTGACTAAGTGTTCGAAATTACTTTCGCAATTTTTTTTTGTGGAGTGTTTCGAACCCCATCTACAAATCTGTTTCTACCAAATTAAAGAAGACCTTGATTTCTACGTATGTTTTTTCAGGCTAAATTATAAAATTCATACTAATACCTTACAATAAAAACTTTCTACATTAAATTAATCCTAACTCTAACCCCTAATACTCTAAAATGTAAACGGGTGCGTAGGCTTAATATATAAAAAATATATAGTATGAGAATTTTTAAAATTAATCGATTGTGTAACGAATGATTTATATGTAACAAGGAACACCTCGGGTTTCATGTTTTAGGATTACAAACCCTATTCTCGAAGACAAGTTGCTAATTCATTCAATGAAAAAGGCAACGAGAATCCCGAAAAATGCTTTTCTATTAAATCTATTTTCTCAGTTTGAAATTGAAAACACTAATAAATCAGTTATTTATTAATTAGGCTATTTAATTATGTAAATGGACAAAATCCATTTCCTAGAAATGTACGTCCTGATTACTAAATACCAGAAGAAGTCTGAAAATGTCTCGTAAGATGGGGTATGGATGTTCAAGCAATCTATTTCATTCCTGAAACCGCAAACTAATCATTTTTGACAAGATTGCACAACAACATTTTCAGTGATATAAAAAGCATATAGTTAAAATTTATGAAAACCTTAAAATATTTGGGGGATGAATTTTGCACCCCTACTTATTTTTCTTAATAATGATTCAATTGTTTTGAAATTTGACAGCTAGCTTTTCTTAAAATAGAAAATCAAATATACATAGTTATATTCATTCAATCAACATATTTTTGCTGATGCCAGCGTTTTTCTACAAAAAATCAGCAAAATTTGTCATTTCTTATAAGATCACACAAATATAATGAATCACACAAATATAATGAATTGATGCAATTTTGTCCTATTTTTTATCTGTGATACACATTATGGTGCATGCATTAATAACGAAAAGTTTCAGCGAAGAAAGTTTCAGACAAAAAACTTCGGGAAAAAAGTTTCGGACAGATTAAATATTCTTTGTTGTAAGCACAGCTTTTGTTATTAGTTCGTTTCATGAGAACTGGAATTAAAAATTTACAATCAAAAAGCAGAACAACTCAATTTATAGAAAATTTAATAAGACATTGAAAAGAGATGAAATTAATTATTATATAATTGCAATATTGTAGCCTGCTGTAACAATAATATTTTGTCAATCCTTAGATTTTCAAAGGATTTTCTCCCGAGCAAACTAAAGTACTCCCTGCTTATCAAATAAAATGATAAATATATTTGAATTTGGACTAGTAAAATTATCTAACTTTCTTGGAACGACTGCCGGCTGTTAATTGCCGACCTCTACAAAAAACCAGTCTACGTAGCAGTGCCGTAACCGGTCTAGAAGATTTGGGGTGCAAAAAATTTTCACGGGTATAAATATATATATATATATATATAT
>CABFPE010000001.1:400953-430691 GCA_900660155.1 Hofstenia miamia
TATATGGAGTAATATTATACTGGTATGCAATAAATGTGTGGATGATGGTAGTAAAGAAACGCTGATTAACGACATTTCCAGAGTGAGAATGGTTAGCCATAATGACATTGTTTTGAAGAAGCTTAATAAATTAGAAGATGAAATGAAAGCTAATATCGATATTGCTGCTGGCAAACAGAAACAAACGCTTGATAAGCAGTTGGACGTGTTAGAAAACCGTATAGTAGCTTATAAGATTCAAACTGAAGATGGCAATTATCGAAAATGCATTCGCATACGAAGTGTTACCGAACCTAATGAAAACACAGCTAGTGAGCGCCACGTGAAAGAAGAGGAAACGGTAAGGAACATTATGCAGCTTGGGTAATATAGATTTCGAAGACGTGCGTGGAGTTGGAAAATACAACGTCACAAAATCGAGATTACTTGTGGTTAAATTGAAGAGCGAATGGGATGTGCGAAAAATAATCAGCAACGCTTACAAACTGAAATCCTTTGGATATCCGGTCTTTGTTGATAGAGATTTATCTGTGGCAGATCTGCGCTTGGAGAAGGATGTACTTAAGAAAAGGTGGGAATTCATTACGAAGGGAATGCCCAAAACTCAGTTTGTACAACTCTGGTGTTGAGGTGCCTATTAGCAATTGACTATATGATCGATTACCAATTATATTCCTGTGCAATGCCTTTTCGATTAAGAAGCGTATATCAAAGAAAATGAGTGACGTGTGTATTGTTGCTGAGACTCACCTAAATGATCGTACAGATGATAAATGTACTGTGATTGAGCATTTTAATATGTATCGTCGTGACAGGGATATTTGTTACAGCAAGAAAAGGAAATGTACCAGAACACATAAGGGTGAAGGTGTACGCATTCATATTAGGGATAATCTTGGGGTAAAAGAAGTCGTGAAGTCTGATACTGTTGAGATGATAAAGGTTAGGTTGCTTACCGAACAGGGTAGATGCCTCATCATTATTGGAGTATATTTCCCGCCTAAACCAGTGGGGTATGCAGATGAGGATGTGATAGATTATATAGTTAATTTCACAGCTGGAGATAAAGATTCTGTTGTAATTTGTGGAGGAGATTTTAATCGGATGGATACTGATGCGTTTTGTGGATTACTGAACTGTACCAATTTGGTTAATTTTCCTACAAGGAAAGAGGCTTATCTGGGCAAAATCTTCACTAATCTTGCCGATAAAGTATTTACTCGGATTTAAGAGCGATCACAAAGTGGCAGTGTTGCTGCGCCCAAAGAAAAAACTTAAACCTGTGAGAAGGTCTGTTTTTCTTAGAAGAGTAAACAACGACAATTACTTTAAATTTAGGGGGCTCATACATAATGAAACTTGGTCTGAAGTCTACGAAACAGGCGATGCTAATCTAGCTTCTGAAGTTATTCAGAAAAAGTTACAGTACTTCCTTGACATTGCAATGCCTTTACAAAAGGTTAAAATTAGCGATAAGGATCACACACCGACTTTGAAGGATAAGATAAAACGCGGAATAAGTTAAGTGTAACATCTTATAAACGTAGAATTATTACTTTGGAGATAATTGATAGGATTGAAGAGGCTAAATTACAAATATGGTCCTCGGCTGGTGGATCCCAGATATCGTAGCAAGAAGTTAATGCAATTAGTTGTAAGAATATAAAGAACAGAGTGAATATTGGTCATGTTTGTCGGCGATATTGAGGAGGCTAATGTACATTTTGCCAGCTTTTCCATTGACGAAAACTACATCGAGCCCGGGTTATTTCTGCCGGAACAAAATTTTAAACCTGAGCTTCAGATGGAAATGGTTGCACGTATTCTAAAAACAACAAAGAAAACAGCCCCCGTTTCTGACGGAATACCTCATTCTACTATTGCTTGGCAGAACCGGTTTGTAATCCATGGAATTTAGGTCTTCAACAAGGAATATTTCCTGATGTGCATAAAATGCAGGATATTGTCTTAATTCCGAAAAATGAACAGATTTTATTAAAGCGTGACTTGAGAGACATAGCCATAACTGTTCGTTATGAGCATACTGTGTCTTCGGTTTATGTTTCTCCAGTTCTGAACACGTGGCTTAATCACTACCAGTTTACTTATGGACCTAACAGATCGACAATTGATGCTTTGCTAATTCCATTTTGATAGGATTGAAATGTCGGTTGTTAATATTTGAGCCAAATATTAAGAGGATTTGTAAAGACTACATGCTATGCATTGATTATTTTGCTGAACACAATGAACAAAAACATGCCATAAAAGGAACCGCATTAGNTAAAATTAGCGATAAGGATCACACACCGACTTTGAAGGATAAGATAAAACGCGGAATAAGTTAAGTGTAACATCTTATAAACGTAGAATTATTACTTTGGAGATAATTGATAGGATTGAAGAGGCTAAATTACAAATATGGTCCTCGGCTGGTGGATCCCAGATATCGTAGCAAGAAGTTAATGCAATTAGTTGTAAGAATATAAAGAACAGAGTGAATATTGGTCATGTTTGTCGGCGATATTGAGGAGGCTAATGTACATTTTGCCAGCTTTTCCATTGACGAAAACTACATCGAGCCCGGGTTATTTCTGCCGGAACAAAATTTTAAACCTGAGCTTCAGATGGAAATGGTTGCACGTATTCTAAAAACAACAAAGAAAACAGCCCCCGTTTCTGACGGAATACCTCATTCTACTATTGCTTGCCAGAACCGGTTTGTAATCCATGGAATTTAGGTCTTCAACAAGGAATATTTCCTGATGTGCATAAAATGCAGGATATTGTCTTAATTCCGAAAAATGAACAGATTTTATTAAAGCGTGACTTGAGAGACATAGCCATAACTGTTCGTTATGAGCATACTGTGTCTTCGGTTTATGTTTCTCCAGTTCTGAACACGTGGCTTAATCACTACCAGTTTACTTATGGACCTAACAGATCGACAATTGATGCTTTGCTAATTCCATTTTGATAGGATTGAAATGTCGGTTGTTAATATTTGAGCCAAATATTAAGAGGATTTGTAAAGACTACATGCTATGCATTGATTATTTTGCTGAACACAATGAACAAAAACATGCCATAAAAGGAACCGCATTAGTCGAGATTCCTGATAATGTTACAACGGATTCGATGAATTCTGTCCTTCTTGGCGTCTGTCGACTTTAAAAAGATTTTGTCTGATGCGCAAGCGTGTAATACTAAAAAACTTCAAAACATTTACTTTGCTTCTTCAAACGTTCACGTGGTTATAAATATATGATTTAGAGAAAGCATGATTGTATTCCGAATACACTGGATAAAGTATTTGTATAGTTATTTTTAAGCAAAATACGTTATGGATTGGTATGGATCAGATTTTACGAATGTAGGACACCTGCAGCTATTCCTTGATAAATGCTATATATACACAGATGGACTAAGTATAAATATAACATGGTGGATATTTTAAAAGCAGAGGATAAGAAATGGTATGATCCTGGAGGGTGTGCAGGAATCAGGAGCCTATATACATACGTTAAGTGAGTATATGTTATCTTTTATTCATTAGTTTGATGCCAAAGGCTATCATTTTTAGCATGATTTAGCCTCTATTCATACTAGTGGTGAAACTAAATTGTGGTAACATGACATGGAAAATTGCAATTTTGAAAGCTTGGAACAAAATTTCTCAAAGTCAATTAATATCATTACTTCTTCTATGCCTAAACAATGTATTGAGGTTATCTTGAGTAAAGAAAAAATATTGATTACTAAAACTTTCATTCCTTGAGACATTGATTTGATCAATGTAAAGCAATTGTTCTAATCCCGAACACATCTTCGTTGTCATTTAATTGGAAGTATAATTAGCTCACGAGAAATATTTAGAGAAGCAATTTTTCGATATTTGCGTCAAATTTACAAAGTAAACTTTAAGGTTGTTCTAAACCTGTATGCCCTGAAATGTTTGAAACTCTTGTATCCATATTCATATTACAATCACNNNNAAAGAAAAAATATTGATTACTAAAACTTTCATTCCTTGAGACATTGATTTGATCAATGTAAAGCAATTGTTCTAATCCCGAACACATCTTCGTTGTCATTTAATTGGAAGTATAATTAGCTCACGAGAAATATTTAGAGAAGCAATTTTTCGATATTTGCGTCAGTATAATTTACAAAGTAAACGTTAAGGTTGTTCTAAACCTGTATGCCCTGAAATGTTTGAAACTCTTGTATCCATATTCATATTACAATCACATTCCGTAATGCCAGTTATTGGAAACCAATATAATTGTTTTCTAGGTTGGAAAAAATTGCGCCATTTGTGATAGGCCTTCAACTTACAATCGCCTTTGTATTGTGAGGTATTCAATGCAGGAGAAGGAAAAATGGGATTTTATGAAAATAATTCTTCATGATTGTAAAAAGCTAGTTTGTCTAATTATTTACTAATTTTATTATAAAATTTAGATCATTCTTATACGTCAGGTGTGTTTGAAGATTTTTTCAGTAAATGATATTCCTTCAACAGAATTTACATCATTGGGAATTCATCCATCAGAATTCGTAGCAATTTAATTATGGATGAATAATATTTCAACGATGCAATGGATTGTGTGAATGCCGCCGCTTTAATTCTTTCGAATTGCATTGTTTAGAAATTTCCCAACCATACTGTAATAAGCGATTTTGAAGACTATTTTGAACATGATTTATATTTAATATTGGATATTTCTTTAATTTTTTTCAATCCTTTCAATTATATAGTTTATTCTTAATTTAAGAAAAATTCTATTTTGGAATCCTTGAATGTCTGTAAAGTAATTTTTGCTCTATTTTGAGGCAGACCGGAGTTGTTCCGTCATTTCGACAAATAGTCGTTATGTTATTGGCCATCAAGTCGAATGGAAAGAAACGAGATGATAATGTCAGATGTCATTGAGATGGACATCAATGGAAAAGTCCTGAAAACATAGCTTTTAGTAAAAAGTATTTAATTAATTTATTTATTGTAAATTTAAACACTAAAAGTGACTTAAAATGAAATATTAAAACAAAGTTGATCGTGAGAGCATTCGAATTCATTTTCGTTGCTTTATTCTTAAATTTTATGTTTGTTTTACATTCAAATGATTAAAATATTTTTGATCAGTGCACTGTATTGGGACTTCTGGCCCACCCTGTACATATAGAGTGAAATGTCAGTGAGAAGATCAGAAAAGCCTTGTTTATATAAATACAGTCGCGGCCACTGGATTAGCATCCCTTCAGTATTAATATAATAAATTGTATACAAAACATCTTTATTCTTGCCCATTCCTAACATTTGATATGCGTTGCGTATGCATTTAATTTACATACATGCTTTATATTTTGCTTTATTCTCACTGGCAGAACATAAATCATGCCGCTCATCATCCGATTCTCCTGCAATTATAATGAATTGATTCCATGAGTGAAAATATACTTTTAGCATTATGTGATGCTAATCCAGTCACCGCGACTGTACATATGGAGTCCTGTCCAAACGTATTACAATAAGCGATCAAATTTCAATTAACCAAACCCGGACAGAAGACATTGCGATGTCAGCAGCTTAAATAATCCAAAAGACATTATTCAAGAATTAAAAAACTAAAGTATTTAAAATAGATGCTGTTACAGCTGTTCATAGTGATAAACTATTCAAGTTATGGGTGAGTAAGGGTGTCACGTGAGATAAGAAAATGTTTGGAACACATTCATCTCTTTGATCGTTGAAAAGAATTTTTCAGTCTGTTCAATCTGAAATCTACAGCCAAGCTGATTTTCAAACTCACATAACACTTTAATGTCGAAATAAACACTTGATTGCATCCGTGAACTCATTATTGCTAAGCATTTGTAAGGCATTGGCGTCAGAAAAATTAAAGCACTTGTAGAAACGTCAGGTTGGTTTTTTTTTAATAGAACAACTTAAAGAAAAAGTTTAAGTGTTTCAAACAAAATTCTGATGAATGCTACTAATTACAAACGAGGCAATCATGCGCACCCATAACATTGAAAAGTTGCAGTTTTTGCTTGACCTCGGGTTTGACCTTGATCTTGGCAAGAATGTAATCATTCATGCAAATTATGATTTAGCTCCTGGCATAATAATGAGCGGTCTGTGTTAAGAATCTTGGAAAACAAAATGATGAGCACGTCATATATAGTAGGATATCTGACTTTTAAAGACAACATATTGAACGTTAATATGTCACTAGAATTACAACCATGTGATATATAAACCATATGATAAAATTTATATAGGTTATTCATTCATATTCATTATGAATATACTGTGAACGAGAAAATTTTTGCAGAACAAGACTTATTGCAGATGTAGCAATAAAGAAACGCATCGAACGAATTACTGCGAAGATTTTCCTCAAATCCGAATTTTCGCGAATATGTATTGTGCCTTGATTATGATTAAGGCTACTAAGATGTAACTTTCAAAATTCTAAAATGTCAGTCAGGTGCTAAATTTCTTCGCCGACCGTGTAACAATTTAATAACACATTGAGAAATATTGATATTGTGAAATTAAATTCGACTTTAACAATAAAATCGATTCTTTTATATTAAATTATTAGCCAATCAGCATATCTCCGTAAAATAAGGCTTTGATACAATGTTGCTGAGCCTTTTGGCTTCGATGTGGGTTGCAAAACAAAGTTTTTAGCCCGTCAGCTGACAAAACAAATACAAATTTTAGGGTGTTGCGCGAACAGGAGGTAATAATGTATCTACACAACCTAAAACTCAGCTTGATTGACAAACAGATTAGACTGGGTTGTAAAATCATATATTGCCTGATGAAGTCCAAACTTACCCATTGATGTGGAACAGTTCATTATTAAGCTTTTGTCTATTTTCACATATATACCGGTATTGTCAGTTACTCCGAACTAAAACAATTCTGGGATATTCCAAAACTCGATGGCTGGTGTTGGTGTCGGCAATTGAACGTGTTCTGAAAATGTGTGTACCAATAAAAGAATATTTTCTGGTCATCCAAATGTCCAATAGTTATTAAATATTATTCAGAGATCGGTTTGGTAAAATTTGTCTTCTGTTCCGACACTATTAAGCATCACTGTTCTTAAAAACGAATTTGTCTGTCCAAACTAGCAATATTACCTTAATGGAAGCGTACAATCACATACAGTAGGGCGCAAATTATTATCCACTCCTTCAAAATTTTGGGTTTTTAGTGTTTATATGATATAAAGTTGTATTTATCTCTCTACATACTATTTAATATTAACTTATAGACACAAGGACTTTGCAGAAGCATAAATTCAATATACATATACGAAATAATAGGATATTTTACTATACAGTACAAATGTCAAAATAATGTCAAAGTGAGTCAATAATTTGTATTGCTACCCTTTGCCTGAATGACTGCTTTCACTCGTGCTGGCATGGAGGCAATTAAATTCTGACAGGTTTCTGGCATTGTGCCACCTGTAAACCAGACTATTAATATCCCAGCTATCAGAGAATCCTTGGTGGTGAAGGTTTGAATTCGCAGCCACCTCGCGACGATGGCCCAAAGCATTTCAATAGGGTTGAGGTCGGGGCTGTTGCTTGGCCAGGATAGAACAGGAATCTGGTGTGATGCAAGACACTCCTTCCATTGTCTTGAAGTGTGGCAAGGTGCCCCGTCCTGCATAAAAGTGTACCCACCACGAAGGAACCATTCATTGATTTGAGGTATGAGGCAGTTGAGAATGGTATGGCAATATTGAACTGAGTTCACATTACCCTCGACGACATGGAGCCTTTGAGCACATCACCGACCACACCATCACATTTGTGGGATTCTTTAGAGTTGGCGAGTTGGTGTAGGTTGTCCCTGTTTATGCCACACTCGTGGAGCAGATGTTGTTTGACAGATGAATGTGGACTCATCTGAGAAGCAAACTTTGCTCCAATCCTCGACGGTCCAATGAGAGTGCTGTTTGACCCAACCCAGACGTTTCTTTCACATTGCACTTCTGACATCTTGTTCCTTCAATCTGCGTCGAACAGTGTCCTTAGAAACGTTGACACCTGCAGATTTCAAATTGGCAGCAGGACGGTGAGATTAGTTCAGCGGATTTTCCATTGCTTTACGGCGAATAAATCGGTCTGTAGTCACAGAAGTTATCCTTCTCCGACAACATCGGCTTGCGCGGAAGCTTACCGTGCTACCAGTTCGTCTCACTCGCTCAAAAGTTCGCTTGCTCACTTCCAGTTACGTGGCAATCTCCTGCATTGTGTGCCTATTTCCCCTCAATATTGTCAGAATAGAGGCTTTTTCGGCCGCAGATACATCGCTTGTCTTTGCCATTTGGAATTTAACGAGTTTTAATTAATTGAATAACCACAACAATAACTGTGATAGGCTGAAATAATGTTGCACAAATATGAAAATGGCCTGACATTTTATCAGCCAATCAGAATGAGCCATAGGACGAAGGTAAAGGGTGAAACAGATGAACGCAGCATACAGACTAGCAGACACAAATATAAGGAAAGTATTGACCAGGCAGTGTGAGTGGTAATGTTCAATAGATGGCAATATTGTGTACATATGTGATAGAGTTAAATATTATTATTATGTATTATTATGTGATAGAGGGTAACTTTGCATATGCATTTTGGTAAATATATGCTTCTGCAAGGTCCTTATGTCCTTAAGTTAATATAAAATTCATATATAGATGGATAAACAGAAGTCTATAGTATACAAACATTAAAAACACAAAATGTTGAGGGGGTGACTGATAATTTGCGCCCTACTGTATATGAACTGCTTTCTTATTTGATTTGAAGAAAGAAATACAGGTTTGTTGGAATGGAAGCAAGACGGCTAATGCGCTTGTTAGAAACAGAGAACAACCTGAAGGAGACTTTTTACAAAAATGTTGATGAATTCTTTTCAACATGCATCAATTACCTTGATCTATGAGATCGTTCTGAGGCTAGTGCACCATTCCTTTGAATGCTTCTGAATTCGTCACCAACTTTGTAGAACTATTGCTTACAAAAAAAACTGAAAGTGTATATTATATGCTTATTACAATTTTACTTAAAATTTTGGGTGCAGCAAGTAAAAACATTGCAATGAACACAATCTTCAGGTTAGGTGAAATCAATTTTAAATATTAATATTGTACAATTCATGTAAACTCTCTTAATTTCAAATTTAATAAACAACATAGAACAATTTATGGCCATGCCTAAAGCAAGCAAACTGCAGCAATGCGCGAATTAGGTTTTAAATCAAAATCAAGTTTTCTTGTTAATTGCAAAAATATGAAAAAAACTTACTTTATACAACTGTGCCACAAAGTACGTGAAATACACAAATGAAAGGAAGACGAGAGGTAGCAAACAAGCGATAATTAATGGGAGACATCCAACAAACAGGAGAAACCTATAATGAGTGTTAAATTCAAAATAATCATAACATTAAGAGAAACCCATTAAACTGCATAATTTGTAACTTTAGCATAACGATGTCGAATTGAATATTCTAAATCTCTATGAACGCGATAACAGTTTCATTAGAAAATATCTCCCACACACATGTTTATAAAAGTATAACTATTGTAGGGTTTATACAAAATTAAGTAAAGTTTCAAGTGATTTACCTTGGGTGTGTTATTAATAATGTCATTGACGTAATTACCACATTAAGGAAGCGTTGTGTAAAGCTTAGAATACATTGTGTATAGCATACTATTTGTGTGCCAATTAGCAGTTAGATTTAACTGTCGTGCGCCGTTTACTTCTTCATTATTTGCAACATGATTTATACTATGTGCGTATCATTTTTCTCAAGTTCTTGAAGTGTCCCGCGTGACTTAAGCTGAAGTGAAGGACATGAAAACTGAGGATCATCTACAGGATTTGTAACTCAATTCCATACAATAAGAAATCAACTATGAAAAATATAATTTCTATTTCAAATAAAAGAAATTCTTTTTAAATAAAAGACGTCTTTTTCATTTAATAAGTAATTAATTTCGAATACATGATTTATATTTCAAATGAATTCTTTGAAAGAATTTATTTCAAGTAGATTACAATGATTGTGGCGAAATATTAGTTTTGTGCTGACCGTTTTCTGCAGACAATTTTCTGCCGACAGTTTTTTGCAGGGAATTATAATCAAATAATGCACTTTCGTGGATAGTATAAAAAACTCAAAAGAAATAAGACAACGAATTGTAGGTGCTACTTTTACAAAATCCTGAGTACACGCTAGAGCATGCAACATGGTCAGGAAGTCCTTGCAGCACCAAAATTGATAAGACTATCAAAATTTTAGGCGAACTTAGTCAAGAGGACTCGAGATTTTGCGTAGCACACAGGTGACCTCTACACTCTAAAGTCCAATCGCATTTACTTGAATGAGGTGTTATGACAAATGGACTCTTTGCAGCCTCACACAAGCAAGCTAGGAAATTATTTTTTGACGGCACTCTGTCTAAGGCCTACCCAGGATACTTTAACACACTTTACAGGTTTTCCTTCAAATAGTTTTTAAAGGCAGGCCTTTCAGAAGGATTTCTAAGCATCATAAGGTTGCATTGGTTTCAACATCTCAAAAAAAGTATCTTATATATAAAGTAGAAAATCTACTTGGTCATTGTCAAATGGGCATTAATGCTGAAGGACGACGTAATATTAATTAAATAATTGTAATTTTTTGGTTTTCTAATACAGCTTTACTCAATAACACATTGACATTACTTATGATACAGTTTCTGTACTACAAATCTGTTCATTCAACCAACTAAAATTTAGAAAATTTTAAAATATCTAATTCCAATATCGATGATATTAAACTCACTAGTAAGTGTCCTTTTTACATAAAATCGGCACATTGTGATTTAATGATAAAAAATTAATGTGAGGTAATAACACTAAAAAATAAACAGCCGTCTTTATAATTTCATAAGTGTACAATTTCTTACATATGTGGCATAATAAACTGCACTTTCAATGAATTGATTTTGGAAAGAAATAAAACTTACCAATAGTCTATGTCAAAGTTTTTAGAGTAAGCCAAGGGATACAACCATTTTTCAAACACCACTTCTTTTATGTGTCTTGGAACAATCCTACAATATCCAATTTTTTCACATATCCATCCAAAATACCATTGAAGATTGATGATGAGCTGTTCTAAAAATTCGTCGAACTGCACGTGCATCCACTGAAATATCATTAAGAAATTAAATATCATTACATCAAATTATATATATATATATATATATATATATATAATTTGATATAGTGATATATAATTTTAAGTCAATTTTAATTATGCTATTCTATTACATATGCTTTATCATCTCAGTTCAATATGAATTGCAATAAGAAACGTCTTAGGTACATGAACATAAATATAATAACTACTCACCTAACCATATGCAGCCATTGTTAAGACTTTAAGACTAAGAAACTATGTTTCTCATTTGCCGCAACCTTTAGTAACCTAATGCTCGTGAAACACATCGTTTATCTAGAATCGATGAGCAGTCACGTTCAACCAGGGCTGCATGCCGTGAGGTGATAAATTATATTTCAGGTTTACTGCTAGTAACTGTTTCAACCGCTAAGATAGTCTAAAATTATGCTACTTTTAAGTTTATTGTACAAATTTAATATCGTGAACTGCTAGAACTAGCAAATCAAAGAGAATTGCTAGTCCCCTTGAATTTAGATGTTTTTCTCACTATTAGCATCAATATTTCCTAAAACGTTATGCGTAACTTTCCAAATTTGTTATTTCCATTTAACAATTTCATGCACTGGATTCTTGTAGTACAACAAATTAAAACAATTGATATATGTAAATAAACGCATACTATCACAAATCTGACATTTATAAACGTTATTTTTGGCAATGTCCTGCGTGTTTCTAACTAATTTTTTATAGACATGAATAGATTAAATGGATTAAACTACATAAAAGATAACCTCATATACCAAATAGGTTATAAAAATGTTGAAATACCTAGAGAATAGTAATGTAAAATTTCAAACCCTATTTAATTTTCGATTTTCACTCAGATTGTTCTCGAAAAAACATTTGCCAAACAGTCATTTAGTTACATCGTAATAATGAAATTGTATTTCTGTAAAAATTTTAAAAATTAATCGAAATTACAAAAAAAAAATATCAAAATGTAGGTCAGACTATTCTAAATCTTTCTAAATTACAAAATGAAACCAGCGCTTTGAAAATCAAATCACCGTACTTTACAGTGATACTGAATCTCTTCTTCATAAAATAAAGAGCCACAGTGTCGATAAAGTATCTAGAAATTTTACTAAATAGAAAACGTACATAGCGAAATTTCATCACGTAGTAATGCGTGCAAACACATACAGAAACTAGAAAAACACATCAGAACAAAACCATAACATAATAAAAATACGAAACCATATCGGAATATAGAATAATTATATAGATTAAAACATATGTATGTCCTTTCTCGATTTTTAAAATTTTAAGCTGATGCATTAGTGGAATTTTAAATTTGATCCACATCCATTTTAGCACATTATTCAGTTCTTGCGAGGATTAAAGCGGTAACAGTTGAATTCTTTCACTATGGGCAAGTTGTTTACATTTTTAAACGCATGGAAGCAACAAAGAACTTAGACTGTCTCTTGATGTGTGCAAAGATATTAAAAACCCATTGAGGCGTTTTGTGCGCAAAGTCAGAGGTCGCAGGGCCGAAAGCTATAAGCGTTTAAAATTTTTGTATAGGATCACGAATATTTTCAAAAATCCCTGGGGTGTTTAAGGTTAATAGTGATATGTGTAAACTAAAAACTGATTCAAATTCAATGTTGATATAATTAAGTAAATAATAGTCGTGAAGATTAAAATAAAAAGCTATGTAATGTTGACTTTGCGAAAAAGTTCAACTTTGTACACATATGAATATAAAACTGGTATAGTGGAATTTTGCATTGCTGAAATAGAGAGAATCCCACTGAAAGAATTCAAACTATTTGATGAGAGTTTTTTACAAATTAATCTCTGATATTTCACATGTTCTAAGCATTTGATATGCGCAAATATCAACAAAAAACTTTTTGAGAGATTTTATATTATATTATATTATATATATATATATATATATATATAAATTTTCGTGGTTTTACCGCTTGGTGTTAATTTTTAACGAAACACAGCGATTTCGTAGTTCTTGTTAGAAGTGAAACAAAATTAATATTTTTTGAGACATCTTGGATTATTTGTAAAGTATTTCACAGGTTTGTTTCATTATTCCCGTTTGTTGTGTATGTATATTTTACTAATCGAATGTTTTTATTATAGTAATTTGTAATCATTCTTGACGCTATTCAGATAAAGAATATCTTATCTTATCTTATTTTAGAGATATCAACCCACATTAAGATGACCAGTAGTACGCCTATATTAGAATATTCTTGCGGATGCTTCCTCCACTATTCTCATCCAATGATGAAGACATGACGAATAATCAATGTTCATTGAACTATCCATGAAATTCCTAAAATGAAGTAGAAGATATTAAAAACATGACCATTTTATTAGTACGTCTTATATTTTTTGTAAATAATTTATTATTTCTAATTGTTAGTTTTCTCTGTTTGAAGGCGTATATTTATATTACAATATTTAAATTTATTTTTTTGACAATGGTAAAAAAATATTTTTGTTTGAAATAATTATTGATCAAAATTTAACTTTTTCCGAAAAAATCGAATTTCATTTATTTCAGAACTGATCAATTTCAATTTTTCACAAAAAACATTAAATCTTTGTTACAAATATTACAATGCAGTGTACATTACAAGTTTTTGATATGACGTCAGAGAAAATATTCTTGTACATAACCTTACATCACTAGACTGTCAAAGTACAAATCTACATCCTAGTCGGTATTCCTTTAAGGACAGATCTTACATTATCAAACATGCAAAGATTTTTGCATTAGCAGATCGATTGCTAGTTGGTGAGCATTTACCAGTTGTAATGTTCCCACCAGTGCCATAAAAAAAGACAAATGTTCTTAGTAATATTGTCGGCAAGACTATTATGTTTACAGCTGTTTACTCTAATGAATAATGCCATTGAAAGTATATTCAAACTGAGCTTACTCAAATATTTTAATAACACATTTCTTTGGTTGCTGAGGCATGTACATCTTTGCAGATATTCTTTCCGGCATCCTATTAACTGTTTATTAGTGATTAACTACCGAGTTAATTCTGTGATAAACAAACCCCAAGCTTATTCAATAGCTCCTATCTTGTGCCCTTTACGAGATTCCTGCGTTGCCGAATCTAATATACTAACAAATTTCAATTGGTGGCATTTCATGCAGTATCCCATGTAAAATAGTTTGCTATCAACTACTAAGTAAAATGCGACAAAGATATTAGATAATCTTATTCAGCACTAGCACGAACGATGTATTCAATAAAACACATAGTTTAGCCTATGTGACATTTCATTATCTATCCACCACAGGATATTTCTAATTATAACGGAAGCAAAATGGATTTATCCCATTTAGTGATTTAACTTCATTTTAATAGTGATTATATTTTAACAATTTAGTTTGAGATTTTTTAGTGTTTGCTTTATGCAAGAAGAGTCGAAATTGTTTTAGGTTTTGAAATCCCCTGCTTTATGCTGCTTTTAGACTTGGAAAAACCGATTAGCAATTTGCATTTTTAATATGTTCTTTTCTTTCTTTACTGATATGTTTATTTTAATATTTCACGGACTAAATCAATATTTCTTTTATTTCAAGTGTTAGAGAATTTTTTTTAGTTAAACTTTCATATTGCTGAGCTTCAAATTATTAAATTTTCATTATCGGCAATGATTGCGGAATGATTAAAATTAGCTCAGAACATGTTATTTTATCTTAATTTTTATGCAAAGCATGCTTATATTTTTTTAAAATAGATTATACATCTAATGAAGAGGAGCATTTAGGATTTTTAAAACTGAGGGAGGACTGACTCTAATTTTTACTGAAAAAATCAAAAAAAATTTTGAACAAAATTAAATTTACACAAATGCAAGCGTATTTTTAGCAGCAAATCGATTGATGACATCTTGAATTAAAGTGACCTCTTCAATTTTAAGGAAAAGAAAACATCTTAATTAAGTGTTCCCAAAAAAAACACCACTGATTTAATGGGTGACAAACTTGAAACAAACTTAATCAAAAAATTATATTCGGATTTGGATATTGATCCAACTCAAGCATTTTATTCGCAAACGATTATTTATACAGGACAAGTATATGCCTTAATATGTCTAAACAATTATTTAAATGTTTAAATCAACTTAATGTATTCCTTAAAGGCTGAAACCTTCTTTTGGCACATACCTACAAATTTTGCATAATAGATTATACCCTTATTATTGTTATAACCCAGAAATTAATAATCAAGTTCAATTCAATTGTTGATTATAAAATAATCGAACTTTGCAATATAAAATATATTGAATTTGAGACATGTATTAATATGTCATAATATTACATGCACATTGCAACTAAACTATATATAGTCTACATTGCAAATAGAAAAAACTACAATAAAAAATTTACAACTTTCAGTTAAAATACAATTCTCTTTATTCAAACATAGAAGCCAATTTTATTAAAGCAAGCTACCCATTTTATACATAGCGCCAGAAGTACGATAAGACACTTTCTGAAGTCCTAAGTATTTGGAATTGAACAATAGGAGTAACATATTAAATGTTATGCATCCGATAATTTGTCTTTGACCATGTCTGTTGGAGACGTGTTCTTCCGACGCCAAGCAATTTCTGCTTTTAGTCGGGAAATGTCTATAGAAGTGGAACTGATATCAGAAACAGCCTTTTCAATGTCGGTCTCAATTTGAAGAATGGCGGCAGAATCTCCTAAACCAAATTTAAAATTCACATAACTACTGATTTTCAACAACTATCAATGTTTTCTAAATTATTTGGGCTTAGGCTGGGCTTTAATCTAAAATACACGCTGATTTGCGAATCTTATTATATAATCAAAAACAAATATACTAGAAGATAAATCGTTTGACAAATGAGAATCATTAAAATTTTAGTTTATACTGAGAAACATTTGTGGAATTATAATTAGATCTAAGTCTAATTAAGCAAAATTGAGTTTAAGATGGGTTAATTCTTAGTTTTAAGGATGCAAAATATTGTGAAAGAGAAGAGCAGTTTTCTTTGAGAAGTTTTATAGCAATTTCAGGAGATTTATGTGAACATAGTATTGTCGGTATATTATATGATATGACATGTGGTGTGATTGCTCAAATAGTTTAAATACGTCT
Source organism: Hofstenia miamia (assembly GCA_900660155.1). Lineage (NCBI taxonomy): Eukaryota > Metazoa > Xenacoelomorpha > Acoela > Hofsteniidae > Hofstenia > Hofstenia miamia. The sequence continues at coordinate 417,340 of CABFPE010000001.1, forward strand.
TGAATAGTAAAGGTACCAAAATTGTTTCTTGTGGAACACCATTTTGAATAAAAATTCAGTCAGAGAAAATTCCATTTGGTTTAACTCATATCTACGAATATGAAGATAGCTGTTTCTTTATTTTGCACTGTTTAAGAAAGCAAGAATTTTATTTTTTTAATTAAAGTGTTATGATCGAGTAAAAAGCTTTTGATAGATCTACACATGCAACTGCTGAAAACTCATCAATATTTATACTATTTCTCCATATTGATATTAAGAATACAGGTTATGTTACATAAATGTCCGTAAATTTGATTAAGAAGTAGTCGTTCAAAATCCTTACTAATTGGCGACGGAATAGATGTAGGTCTATAGCTTAAACAATCTTTCGGATAATCTTTTTTAAATAATGAACTAAAATTTGGCAATTTTAATTGGTCAGGAAAAGTGGAATATTTAATACATGCATTCGTGATATAACAAAATGATTCAGCTATAATGTCTGGAACAATTTTTAGAGACCAAGTTGGGATCCTAGAGGGACCACTAGATTTTTTCCTTAAATAAAAATAGATTTGATAATTTCAGTTAGGCACGAATCTGAAGAAGAAAAACGGGCTTATATGTTGAACTTGATTGATACTAAAGGGAGTATTCACACAATTATAATTGCATAATACCTAATTAAATATGTTACTCATGTCCTTATTCTTAGTGACTACGTTTCCTTTATAATTTATAATTTTTAATTTCCTCATTTTATATTTGTTTTCATAAACAAATTCTCGGCCTGTGCTCTTTAGCGGTAAATGCATAAAATTTAAGCGATAATTTAAATTTTTGTTCAAATATTCTTGATTGATATAGTTGCCCACTTCGAAGTTCAAAGACACGTAATGAAAATATTGTCAAAAAATAAGCAGTAAAAACCTAACAGAAAACAAAATTTTAAATTTATTTTTAGTTTAAAATTGAGATGAAAATTGTATAATATTTCTAGTCACTGCATGAAACTTCAAATTTCTAGAACTTCAAGTACCTTGGCAGATAATGGGTTAAATGCATTGCAATCAAGACGTCAATAGCGTTAGGAATAAAATTATGTACCTTTTTCTATGGATTTGGTCAACTGAAGTGAAGGGTGATCGTGAATAAAAGCTGCGATCTGACTTTCCAAACTTTTAATTTCCTTCCTTTGGTGTTCAACCATCTCCTGCAGTCGAGTATTTTCTTCGGCAAGGATGACTTCATTCAACTTTTGAAACAACGGACAAGTTAGCATGTTAAAGCTTTTATCCTAAAATCACTAAAATCAAAAGCCCACTCTGCATGAGCCATCACAAAATGGACAGACTAAAAAAATCAATTTCACGGAACAGAAACCATGCAAATTATTATTGATTATGTAGAACACCACAATTATTAAGGTCTTAAAGGATTTAAACAATTACTGAGAAAAAAGTGGATAAAGAGGTCGAAAATTTCACAAAGAAATGGATATAGCAGGGCCGAACAAGTTGAGGTATTACAGGCTGAACAATTGCAACAAAGACCTTATTTTGCCAAAATGAAAAAACTGTTCATAAAAACGTGATAAAATAGAAATCCTTCTAGTAGTTTGTAAGTCCTTATAGCTGAATTGAATTAATTCGATGCATTTTTTTATTATGCATGGCCCAAAATAGTTGGAATAATTTTAAATTGCACAAAATAAACACTGTTGAAATTCACAAGTATAAGTGGGAGATAAATTACTTGAAGCGATACATTATTTTGGAAATTGATTAATTTAATTTGAAAACATTAAATATTGAGTTAGTCTTTGTTTCTTAAGTGCAAGCATTTTTATCTGTTCTAACCATATTAAATACATAAGTTAGGCATATTTACATCATTTTACTAAATAATGTCAAATATTAAATAGTTTATACAATAAATATACTGCATTCTAAAAAACTTTATTCGTTTCAAGTAGTTTTCATCTACGGTAAATAACATGCTACAGCATTCCAAATAAAATTATAAAACTCCAAAATCTTGGTAAAAGATCTCATAAACCACTTTTCTCTGATGTGCGCAGAAAAATTAGTAGTGTTTAGCTGAAAATATAAGTCAAATAAATTTGTTCTATCAACTTTGAAATTAATTACCACAGTAATGCAAAAGTAATTATACGAGCTGAATGCCTTAAGTGACGTATTACTAAATTAATTTAAGTAATTATTTCTCAAATTATAACCGCCAAAAGCGATATAGAAAAATCGTGGCAGTACAGAAACAAAAGAGAATATTAACAATGCATTTGCTAATCGGTTTTTCCAAGTCTAAAAGCAGAATAAAGCAGGGGCTTTTCAAAATAAATATACCTGTTTGTAAAAATATAAAACAATTTCGTCTCTTCATGCATAAAGTAAACAGTAAGAAATCTCAAACCAAAACCGTTAAAATAAAATCACCATTAAAATTAATTTACATGAATAAATGGGTTAAATCCCATTTTCTTCCCATGTGCTAACATTTTAAAGAAAAGCCATTCAAGTAAGCTTTGCGAGATGGTACTTTTAACTAATGGATAAGTTTTTTATAAATTTATGAGAAATGCAACTCGTTTTTAAACATTCAAAGAATTCACTTTTGTCTCTTGTTTAATAAAAGTATCTTTTTCAATGAAAAATGATAAGATAACAGTAATTTATACATGTAAAGTGCAAACTTACACATTTATAATTTTTAATTAATAAGTGAAAATAGTAGCAAGACATTTTTTACAACCGTCTCCGTATGAGACTAGTTTTAAAAAAGAATTTTTTGTTCAATTAAACTAATTTCTAAAAAAAATAGCATGGCAAAAATTAATTTACTTCAACACAAAAAAATGGACATAAAAATTTTAACCTGCAAAATTAGAAAAAACTGAATAAGTCCTGTAACTCATTTAAAAAATTTTTCAAAATTCAACTTTCAATAATTGTTTACATGTAGTTGTGCAGAGGAGAGATTAGGAAACAAGCTATTTCACGAGGAAATCATTGAAATCGTTGAGCTTCATTATTAATTCGAAGTGTAACTTAAATTAAATTTAACTGGCGACATAAATCAACAAGAAATAGATAATAATCTGGACAACATCAGAATAAACACAAAATGAGAAGTTTGACTGACATAGAGAACCTACTGGTGTTTCTGTTTCGGCTTGTTCGCCAACTTGATGTAGAGTGAGTGACGCCATACTGTCTTCTGCAGATGCCACAGTTGGAGATATGGATTCTTTCTAAAACTAGATTAGTAACAAAAATATCACACATTTTAGATAAACGCAAAGGACACGATAAGGAAACATAGACGCACACATTATGAGAATTTATTAGTTTAAACTAAAAGAGAAGCACAGTATATTATTATTAATCAAAAGTAAATTAACTTTTTTAAAATTTAACTTTAACTAAAATGTCAATGCATTTAAAGAAATGCGTTGCGTTAAAACTCTCCATATACTTTAACGTATGATAGCAACAAAAGGCACCAGCAATCGAAAAGATAGCGCATTTGAAGATGTGCTCATACATAGACCAACGCGCAATCGGTTGGACGCACCTTCCGATTACTTAATCCTCATCAGCATTATTCTGTAACGCTTAAAGCATTTATGTTGAAAAATTTTTAACAATAAATATATATATTTAATAAAACTGAATAACCATTATTTTTTGAAAATTCATTTGGTTATTACTATAAACCCTATTACATGATTGCATAAAGGCCATTTGATAAAAGTTTTATTCTTAATGGCAAAGTAAGCATGCATATAAGCAAAACATTAAATGAAATTATAAACTGAACTCAACACAAAGACAAATAACCTTAAATGATATATTTTATTTCAATGCAACAATTGGAGCATACAGGGGGTTCTGCGGGACTATTCTGATCTATAGGCCAAGGATCTTGAACTCAATAATGTAATGAGACTGGAAAAAACACAGAACTGTGACCAAAAATGAATTAAATGAGAACACGAATTTCAGAATTATATCAAAATTTTTTTTTAAATTTATCCAGAATAGATACATGCCGTGAAGCACATGTTGCTATGGGATCAGACAACTTCATGGGACTAGTATGGAACGAGACTGAGAATAAATCTAATGTTAACACCTTAGTAAAAATTTACAGCAATGTCATTGCGATGTTTTCAAACACACAATACACATTTTTTCACTTATATACATGTAAAATAGTATTGTTATTCATATTTGGAAATTATGAATCTGTTTTCATTCTTTGTATCATTTAAATAGATTTGTTTCCGGTAGCTAAACACTTACATGTCAAAATGTCTGTTTTCATGACATAACTAATGGTTTTGATCAAAAAAAGGCGTTGTCTGTTGCAACAGGAATAAGGTGGCATAATTGGTCAAGTGTGAAATGAATGAAAACGCATGTATATCAGAAGAACTTGAATCTGTTGAGACTAATCTCAATATGATGGAAAGGTCTATTCTCATTCACAATCATGTCACTTGGTCTTTTTCAAGTGCTTCGTAAATAAATATGCTTTCTATTAGTTATCTTGCATATACCGAGGATAAATTTATTTCAATATAAAACTCCTTCTTCCATGTGGAAGTGATTCTCTTCTATATGTGAATCCATTGTCAAATTGGACTTCAGAAAAAATCAGAACTGACAATTAGTAAAATATATGACCAATTTTTGAGTCAAAATTTTCTTCACACAATTCAAAATCGCTGGTCTTTAGTGAAATCTTTTGGCTTGTTCATCTTCTAGTTTCTTATCAAAATAAACTTGATTATTGTCAAATTCTAGGTTGTAAGGTGCTTAGAAGAATGTAGAAAACTTTCTCTGGTCATAGAAAATTTAAAAATATACTAGAAGATATTGTTCTAGACATTATGTTGCCAATTTGCTACCAAAATCTTATCTAAAATCACTGTCGATATTTTGTCAATGGAAATGCCTTTGAGGATATTTTTCATTTATAATGCGTTAAAAGCAAGATAATCATTGCATATTTGGGACATATATGTAAACTGTAAAAACAGACATCGGTACAAAACATGAAGAAAATGGAATGTTCCTATCAGCTTAAACAGCAAAGAAAATGCTCAGAGTTGACAATTTGTCAAGGAAAATGCTAATTATTGCTAGACGAGAAATTTCAGAATCAAAGAAGAGATTGATGAGTACACGTGCGCATTCGATTTCTTTAAGTTATGTTTGATCATAGAGTAAATATACTTCTAATTTTAAAAATACATCTTCTAAATTTATTCATGAAAACAACGTTTACGCATGCGCTAAATTTCCATACGCTAAACGTGAAATATTACATTAAAACATAAAAAGTCATGAATGAGTTTGAGTGATAAAATTAAAATAACGCACAGGTTCAACTGATTTTGTGACAGAATTGGAATCTGCAGGATTTTCATTGGAAAGAGCCTCCAAATGGCGTATTCGGCGTTTATAAGATGTGACTATTCGCTGCACTTCCCACAGTTCTTCTTCAACTGACGAATACTCAGCACCCTCTTTAATACGTAAGTGGAGATTTGCCAGAAGTGCTTCTTGTAAACCAAGTTCTTCTCTAGACAAACAATTAGAATATATAATGTATATTCAAGAATCATAAACAACCTATGTACGAGGGGCCTACCAAAAAATTTGCACACGTACATTTTTTAATTATTTACTTTACATACCATTTGTAATATTTTTTAAAGTAAGTAATCATCACACTGATTATATGTCAAATTACTTGCATATATATTTTTTATCAATAAGAATTTTTGTAATTCATTTTACGTACTTTTAGCAATGTCAAATTTTGAGAAAAATGAGTGGCGTGCCATTATTAATTTCTGCACAAAGAAGGTTTATCACCAAAGGAGGCTGCTAAGAAGCTCAAATCACAGATAGACTGTTAGTCGATGGATGAGTCGTTCTAAAGCTAGCAGAAATTTACTGAAAGATGATAACCGCAGTAGAACTCCCAAACGAGCAAAGACTAAGACAAACATATATCTTGTGAAGAGCCTTCTTGATGAAGATAGACGGTTAACCTATGATGAGTTAGAAGAACAATCGGCATTTATCCGGGAACATAGACTTCTGAACTCCAAAGAAGACAATCAATGCCACTTACTATTCCAGTCTACTTCAAAAGGTCCATGCCAAATTGTCCAAAGTCAGTCCTGGAAAGATTCATAAATGACCGCTGTTTTAGCAGGACAATGCTCACACAATGTTCACACAGCAAAAGTCACGATGGCTAAAATACGTGAGCTGAAATGGAAATTACTCCCGCATCCTGTCTACAGAACAGATTTTGCTTCCAGTGATTCCTACCTATTCGGGTCACTCAAAGATCCTCTGCGTGGAAGAAGATTTGGTTGTGAAAATGAGCTGAATTCTGCCGTAAATCAGGTTGTTAAGACCATGTCAAAAGACTGGTTTGAAGAAGACATCAAGAAGGTTGCAGATCGATGGAGAAAGTGCATTGACTTGCGAAGAGACTATGTTGAAAAATAAACTTTATTTCATTATTTCATAAAGCTTTATTTCAAAAATATAACAGTTCGTACAGAACTTTTGGTATGCCCCTCATAACATAGACTTAAACTGAAAACTATTGAAGTGAAACTTGAGATGAGGCTTTGGTTCTAAAAATTTACGCTTTTAACAGACCGAACGTATTCTATGCTTAGTGGTTACGCAACCATTGAAGGCCAACTTGTTGAATTTCGCGGACGCTACCCATTTACAGTTTATATGCAGTAAAAACCTAACAATTATGATATCAAGATATGGGGTTTGGCGGATCGACATTTCGCATAGTTCAGAAGAGATACGGAACGAAATAATTCACTATTATTCATTGATTCAATATTTTGAATAAATATTGCTAATTGAGATTGTGCTCCGACTGAAAAGTACTTGTAATGTTAAAATCTCGACATTCAAGCATCTTAGATAGCAATTAATAGTTGTAATGTTATTAACTTGCCACTTTATACGTTTCATATAACATACTAATGCGTATTAACGCCACATATCTCGTACTCAACATTGAACCGTATACGTCAATAGCGCATCTAAAGGAAACAGGACCTTGACCTTAATGAAATACCAATTTTCGACCGAAGTTTTAAAGAAAATTTTACTGCTTAAGTGACTTTTATTCAAAGTAGGGCTGGGAACGGTCAACCACAGAGAATTAACCGCCAATTATTATCAAAAATAATAGAAAAAGACACTGAATTTATTAATTCATATTTGCAGTTTCAGGTAGTAGGGCCATTCTTCTCTCTCTGAAAATGAGACCAAGATGAGAGAAGAGTCGTTCTGCAGTGGCACTAGCTGTTGGTACCATGAGATATTACCGTGCTAGCTTTGCAAGCCTCAGAAAAACATTCTCATGATCTTGCCACTATTTTAGCAGGTCGATGTCACCAGACTCAGCATCCACCTTTGCCTTAAATTATTGGTAGCTTTCGATTTCTGCATTGATGTGATCTGTTTCATCATGCTCATCACCAATTGGTTTACTTTTAGCATCGTAAAACTTTGCCTTTTTAGGGAGATCTGCCTAGTGTGCAACAGACGATGGGTGTTGATTAGCAGCAAATTTTTGAAGCTCTTCGTAAATAAAGCTTCTAAGTTTGCAGACACTGCGGGATGCTCGTGACTCATAATGTGAATCGCGTAGTGATATTCTTGACTAATAGATCTCTAAATTCGAGACCTTCCGTTGATTCCAAAGTCATTGCCTTCAGCGCGCAAACTCTGTTAAACATTGTTGGGTAAACTGTTGATAAAGTAACGTAGTTTTCCCCTTCAAACAAGTCTGTATCTTCACTGATAGATCTCTAAATTCGAGACCTTCCGTTGATTCCAAAGTCATTGCCTTCAGCGCGCAAACTCTGTTAAACATTGTTGGGTAAACTGTTGATAAAGTAACGTAGTTTTCCCCTTCAAACAAGTCTGTAACTGCTTTGATAGACCCGAAAATTTTAATGCATCGAGTTCTTCGTGACTAAAAGCGCAGCAGTTTTTGATAGTTGTTTTTTGCTCTACTGATAGGTTCCGATGTTTCTGCTGAGGCAAGCAACCAGGACACAGCAGCGTGCAGCTGGAGGAAGGAGTTGATCATAATCCACTGGGTGTTCCAACGAGTTGATACGGGCTCTAGTTTCTTGTCTTTTTCAGGCATTACTTGATTTCTGAATCTCCGGAAGGCACTTGTAATTTTTAATGGTCTTTATCATAATGTGTACTTTGGCAACTACGTTCGCTACAGCGCTACGCGCCTCTTGAGTGTCTTTTACTGCCAGGTCCAGTAAATGCGCACAACAGCCAATGTTATACACAACCGATGTTGCTGCCTCGACTGCTTTGAGCATGTTGGCTGCATTATGCCATATTTTGCAGACACATCATCAATAATAGCAGACAAATTTTCACCAGTATGGCGCTCTGTCATTGGAATTGTTACAAGGTTGAAGTTCTTGATAACCAACCCAGAGTTTACGAAGTGTGCATTGACAGTGAGGAAATCCTGCATTTTGCTGTTCCAGGCTTCCAATGAAATAGCAACAAAGTTTTTTTTCTGAGCGGAAAAATTTTGCACTAGGGTTTCCACAATGACTTGAGTTTTCTCGTCCAATACTTTCAAATGATTTTCCACTGTTTTGTGAGATGGCGCTTGGTAGTTCGGTTCAAGGCAGTTTAACAAGTTTCCCATTTTTCGCAGAATGATAAAGGAGGTAAATCTTTTGTGACACATCGTACAATTTTTTGCGTAATTGCTTCGGCACGGTCGGAAGTGCATGAGCGACTCTGAGCAGCCCGGGAGTCCATAGTCAGCGTTGGCGCTATAGTCACGCTCCTGCCACTTGCATCACTGCGCACCGTCGTTGGAGCTTTTCCACTTTCTTGGACATGAGTGTGAGGAAGGTGATAAATCAGTGACCCTGTACCGCCTTTGTGCGAGAACTCTTTTTTACAACACATAAATTGCACACCGCCTTAGTGTCATGCTTCGTGAAATGTTTTCACACCCACGAAACTTGCCTGCCATAACTCTTGAATACAATACTGCGCAATGCAAAAGGTGAACAAAAGTGGCACCGTAACAAACACTGGTTGCTAAAATAATGGTCGCAGGATATGCGTCATGCTTCTTTCACTCCTGCTCAAAGTGTCATATTGCTCCAAAACATTCACATAGTTATTGAATTATAAGAAGGCTGCGGTTAACCAGCTAATTACCTTCATCCCGTCAAAGAAGGCTTAGCCGGTTAACCGGTTAATCGCGCAAAGCCCTAATTCAAAGAAATTATAAATGCAATCCATGTAAAAAAATTACGGAAAATATTTTTAAAGATCAGAATCTGAATCGATTACTTCAATGATGACTTAAATACGCAAGAGGAGGCAGAGTACCTCAACAGTAACTTGCAGAAGCTCAAATGTAAATGCGATGCCAACTCGGTAAGTATTATTAGGATTGGAATTAATATATTAAATATTGAACTAGAAGAATGAAAGTGATAAAATCTGATATAGAAATTCCGAGAAACGCTCCATGATTCTATTTTTTAAAAATTAAAGATCTCGGATTCGTCAACCTATAATCAACACATTAGCTAAACTCAAGTGCATCATAAAAATGAAAGAGAAAAGACCTCTTCGTCGCAATGCAGTAAGCATATTAGATGATTTGAAATTAGAAAATGAATTCCAAGATTGCTTCACATATTATTGAATGACGAGTTTTCAAGCACAACTTATGAAGAGAATGACTAGGAAGAAGTGGCAAGTGATTTGACAAATTAGCAGAAGCTGATGCTGTAAAATTTGATGCAATTGATTCTACTGGAAAAGCAATTTTAAAGAAGAGAATGCTGGTGATGACAACTGCTATATCGGTAAGAATGGCTTCATGTAGTTACGTGATAACCTTACAAATATTGACAAAATCACAGCAGAAAACTTCATAGCAAAAGCAAAAACCAGCCTGTGACACATTTCGAGAAACAACTGATGATTATATTATTAAAGACATTACGCTCTTTCTGACAAATGCAATGCATCAAATAATAATTTTTTTGTAGAAAATCCCAATACCTGGTATCAGAAATGGAAAGATGCGTCACTTTCAGAATTCAAGTATTTCATTAGAAGTTTGTTATTCATATGACTATTTCGGCCTTGCATTGAGAGCTATGAACAGCTTTAGAGTGAGAACGTGGGTAGAGCGGCACTAATTGCAACTATGTCACTAAGAAGATGCAAGATGATCTTGAAATTTGAAAATGAAGCACATGCACAAATGAAGTTATCAGACAAATTGGCAGCATTTCAGGGTACCTAACTTATTTCATTATTGATGGCTATACAACAATTGTTGAGCAATTTGTCGGGTCCCTGGAGTGGAACTTGTTCAAAATGTCGTAGATCTATCAACTCCAATATTTCAAAGAAATCTAACAGTTTGCATAGCCAAATATCAACCGTTGTTGGCAAAATTCGATCAAATAAGCTGAACATTCGAACTTCGTTTTTGATAACAGGTCATAGAGAATTATATTCATAAAGTGTTTGGATTGTCAAACAAGTTAACTATTCTTAATAATTTCCCCAAAAAATTGATCAGCTATCACGCAATCAACTTTGCACCTTTATATACAAACAATGAATGTGGCTGAACATACTTTTTTCAACTTGCTAGATGAGCTGTTTGGAATGCCTGCATAATTTTTATATTTTATGGTTCTAACTGGAATGAGAATAGACTTTAGAAAAGACTTTAAAAGCTATTGATTCAACTTTAAATGTAACAGAATATTAATGACGGTCCTCGTATACTGCCTTCAACAATAAATGTTGATCCTATATTAGTAGATCAAGAACAATCTCCGCATTCTAGCTGTGGCAGATGCCATCCATATATCAGGCTGAATTAAGTGAGAAACAGATTATTTATTTGTAAAAAAATGTATGCACCAATCTTTCCAAAATTGGGAAGTATAAAACTCATTTATAACATTTTTATTCTCTATTATAAATACATGTGCATATTATATCTAGTGTTAGGACATAAATACATAAATACATTATATATATATATATATATATATATATATATCCTAGGTAATCAAAGGTTAAAAAAGTTATTCTAGCTACTCTTGGCAACACGTGCTATCAAACGGATTTTTGTATTTAAATACCAAATTGTATTGAACAAACACAACATGCTCAATTGCATCACTCAAACTAGGTTTATGGTTCGCAAATAGCCTTTAACAAATACATCATTTAAGTTTAGTTTTGTTTTCGAGAAAGACCAACTCACAATAAGTAATCATATTAACGTCTGATATCCGCTACTTGAAAGAAACCTTTTACAAATTTTTTCCTGAAGCCAATTACCTGCAATATAGATATTACGAAAAAGTGAGTCACCCAATCAATGTTAGAACTAAGAAAATAAATAATAATTTTACGTTTTAAAAGACTTGATTGTTTACCGTTATTGCAAGACGTGTAATGACAGTCAAACGTATCAAATTTGTACTGGAATTAACGAAAAAAGCTTTGCTATAAAATTTGTGAATTACATGTTAGTGCTTTGGTTTACTGCTAATAGTTGAATGCTTGAAACACAGAAGTAAGGCCTCTATGGGTTAATTTTAGTTTAATTAACAAAAATCTCAAGTAAGATTATATTTACAGACACTTGAACGTGCTTCATAACACGTCACGGCAAACTACTATGTGAAGGGTGGAAGCATAGGGTAGGGAGAAACAGCATCGAAATCAAGAACATAGAGCTTAGACCCAACCCTCCCAAATATAGGTCAAATTAGGTCCAAGAAGGTAATATTCTATCCTGAATGGGTTCTCCAAATATTGAAAGATGCAAAAAATAAAAACATTAATTTTTGTTTTAAAGTGTTCTACATAAATATAGAAGTTATTAAATGCTAGATCTTTTAAAATCTAGATAATCGCGATGAACACGTTTGAATTCGATGTTTCTCACAGCTACGCATCTGTTCCAAATCGGCTTTCATTAACAATTCCAATTCGAAATATATAAGAGCCTAAAACAAAAATTATCCACACACTTATTCAATATATTATGCAATAAAAATTCAATGAAAATCACATTATCTTTTCAAGTCACCCAGATTGTCTAAACACTTCGTCCATCGGTGAACCAGTCGATTTATACCGCTTTGGAATTGGAAGAAGTAAGTTGGTTGGGAGGAAAACCAGTGATGGACAGCATCTTTCAGCTCTTGATCACTTGAAAAGTGGCGTTTCTGCAATTCTTCCTTCAATAGCCCATCTTAACGTAGATACTCCTCTTTGATATGACATTGCCTCCGACCAAAGTAATCAAATGAAGGCTCTCTGTTCTTCAACTGTACATGCACCCAATGGTGCTGATATCTCTGTCGTGTTTCGTACCGACACACTACTGAGAAAATTAACAAACTGCACAATTAAATGAATTCTTTAAAAACAACAAATGTGTGTATCGGTACAATAGGATTATATAGTAACGGAATGAGTGCGGATAAAATTTTTACTTAACCACGTATTCTATCATATCACAAGAATTTCCGAATGAGTAATTGTTTTCTAGCATTATTACTAAATTTTAACATATTCTGGAGATTTTGAAATTATCGAAAAACATTTGCGAAAATATTAATATGTTAAACTAGTGTATTCATCTGAATTAATATCCAGATAATTTTAGTTTTCGGTTCTGTTTTAAATTGAATTTCGAGTAAATTTCTGATTAAGTTTCATTTCGAAAATGACGCCCATTTTACCTTCAGTTTCATATTTCAGTTTTTCACTGAGATATTTGTAGGAGTCAAAGACCGGTGAGAAATTTTTAAACATATTCTGTGTCGCTATGCACAATTATTAATTAATAAGTGCAATTACAAGTTTTCTGGATCTTTACTTGTGATAAACGTTTATTCTCCAAGGTTACGATTCTACCAGAGAAGCGTCTCCGCCAATTTTGACAAAATCTTGATATTTATTATAAACATCAATCAATCCAATACCAAGAAAGCTAATTAAAAAAAATTCATTAAAAACAATCATTATTTAACATTTTTAAACAAAACACAATTTTAAGGCCTTTTCGACACCCAATTTATTCCTGTCTTTTGAGTAAACCCATCCGAAGCTTGCACCAAAAATTAATTAAACTTAATCTTAAGACTCTATTAACGTATTCATTTTGATGCAGGAGAACGGGCATAGTCCGAAATAAATATCAATCAACAATATATATATATATATATATATATATATATA
>CABFPE010000001.1:443415-460281 GCA_900660155.1 Hofstenia miamia
TATATATATATATATATATATATATATATATTGCAACAATTGAATTTACCAAAATACAAAATCACTAGATCTTACGTAGATATTTCTCATTGGCGCAGAAGTGTGGTAAAATTAATAAGCCAATGTGCCATATTTGACTTCAATTTTCATTTGTCTTTTCAATCGCGTCAAAATGTCCAAGTTGTCAAATTTGAAGTTATTAAATAAGTGCATTTATATTATTTTTAATCTTTAAATGATATACTATAACTAAAGATATGTAAAATGCAGGCAATTACATTACACTATTGTGTACAAACAGAGTGCAAAATTTCAACATATATGTGCAACATTAAAAACTAAATTGCAACCAAAAATATTTAATATGCAAGTCTTTTAAGTAGTATGGGATATACTTAAAGTGCAGCAGCTGGCTATTTCATCTCATGATATTGTCTTATTTTTTTTAGAAAGCTATGCAAAAAATGAAGAAAAAATTAGAGAAATATTGGAGGAACTAATGTACAGTACTTCAGGAACTTATGCAAAAATCCAAATTATATTACTGAATAAATATTTATGAGAGCTCTAATATAAGATCCTGTGAAGAAAACTACAAAACATAAGAAATTATAATTTGTTTCAATGCATAGAGTATCATCAAAAATTGAAATGAATACATCAATTCAATAACATGATTCTGTGAAGAAAAATATCAAAATATCTAACAACTAATGAATAACGTTTAATATTACAAAGAAATAGGCAACCTACAATAATAATGCGAAATGAATAGGCTGATAGAAAACGCCAAGTCATTATATACATTCGGACAAATGTGGTTGGTTCAGTTGAGTTGTGGAGGAATATTGACAAGGTATCTAACTAAGAATTCAATCAATATATCCCCAATAATTAGAAATATTTCTCAATGCAATGATCAACTCACTGCACTTAATAAATATACAAGTTAGGGATTGTCTACCTCATGGTATCTTCGAGAATTTTAGTTTCGTCTTTACAGAACCATTCGTACATGAATGGAATTTGGAACTATCTTCCGGTCATTTCCCAAATGTTAAAATACCTACATTTGATTCCAACTTCTAAAGTTGATATATCAACTTTGAAGAATGACCCTAAGAAAAAATGTTTTGCAAAAATTTTATTACCCCATATTTTGCTAAGTGGCTTTCTCTATTAAAATTCATCTATCGTACAAAGTTATGTAGCATAGATAAACTCTTATGCATTTTACTGGTATTTGTTATGCATCCGATGAATAAAAGTTTTGCGTTTGAGTTATTTCAAGCTTTTTGAATTTCTATGGGCTTTAGTCAAAGCAATCATTCTTTGTTGCAGTGAAATGCTGATTGATTGAGCTTTTTTGCCTAAAGACTTCAACGACTTGCATACTAAAACTAATTTTGGATGGATATCTATATATCAAGGAAGTATGGACAGTACAGATTCCTACTTTTTGGAATACAAGGGTCACTCGACGGAACAAGGAACCAATCTGTGGCAGTTAAATTGTTAGTCGCGGATGACAGACAAATTGTGACTCCAGTATCACCTTCCTTAACTCTATACTTTCAGTAGTGATGCTTTATGTTGCCTTTCTTCATATTCCCTTAGCTTGAGTGCTTCTGCTTCTATAGCTTCCTCCATACTTTTTTATCACTCCTTTTTCTAATTTATGCCTTGACATTTACGGTCTATCAATATCTTCATTTTGGCTTAATGCTCTTTCTATTTCTAGTAGTTTCCTAGTCTCCCTGTCGAGCTCCCTTAGTTCATTCTTGCTTCACTTATGCATTTATTACCTTTATTCCGTCCCACCAATTTAAAGCTGACGTCTGTAGTACCTTCCTTCCCGTTCTCTTGTATTCTTTCCTTAGTCTTGTTCTCATTTCATCGTCCGGCAGTCTGTTCTGTTTCTCTCTAGTTAACTATTAAGCACTTGTAAACTTCCTTTACCACCTAAGTCTTATCCCAACTACCCGTGCTTAAGCCAGTCCCTCTGCACACTTGCCTCTGATCAACTTCACTGTTGCACACTTTTCGAGTGAAAACTCAAGTCTAGATCTCTGCGTCCACTTGTGTCTCCACTTGCTTCTGCAAGATATTTCTTGAACTTGCATACACTTTCAGATCATCCATCTACCATAGGTGACTGAATACTCTACGATTCTTCCCTAGCTGATATTTTATGCCTATCTCCTTAAGCACTTCTGTTGTTGGGATTAAGCTAACTGCAAATAGTAGTGTTGTTAAGCTCGCACATTATCTTCAAGTTGTGAGAAAAACCACATAAAATGAAAAGAATATTAAGAATAGATTAAGGAGCTACAAATAAAAAAATAAAAGAATTCCTTCAATTACCATATTAGCCAAAGTTAGGATGTTTTGACAAGAATTGCAGATGCAAACTATAAAGGGCACTAGATATATAGTTCAATATATTCGCCAAAAAAACATATCCTACAACGAGAATTTATTTTTGACCTACAAAGATACAACTATAGTAGCAAGCCAATGACTGCATGATATAATTTACTCGATTTAAGTATTTCTTGATTTCAAATTCCATATAGAAAATGCAAAAGAAGAATATATTATTGAAAGAATCAATAAAATCGATAATTATGTTTAGAAAGTAAAGATTAACTGCTAACCTAATAGGGCATTAATAAGAATCAAAGTTATTTCTGAGGGTTTTTTGAAAAATGTGCACTGCTAATAATCATGAAAAAAATGGTATTATTGAGAAGAATATCATATTCCTTTCATATTGTTGTTCTTGTTTTTGTTTTAAAAACAATAGTATACATTTTTCATATTATATTGAACAGATTCACGCGCACATAAATGAGGGATTCAAATTAAGAACTGGCTCTAAGTCAAAATTTAAATAAAATATGATTTAAATTTCTGTAATTTCATAAATTTCTTAGCTAGCAAACATAATTTATTAAAACGCAAAAAAAATTTGGGAAAAAATATTGCGATGTTGTATTTTTCCATTAAAAAGAACAAATAACTAATTATAGGTTAAAAAACTATAAAAAAATAATACGTGGTGAATTATATTTCTCAAATAATTATTACGGTAAAAGTATGACTTTTGATTACATTCAAAATTGGAGTTACTTCAACAGCCACTACTTAAGTAAATTGATTGCCGGATATATATACATTTAAGCTGATAATACAAAAAAGATACATTTAAGATATAGATTTTATTATTTTAGTTACATCTATATATTTATAAAGAATGCAGAAATTATGCATTCAATTAATATTTAGTAGAACTTATTTTGTAACTTGACCTAGATTCTATATTTTTTACACAAAATTTACACTAAGAAATTTCTATTTGATAAAATAAAAAAACTATTAATTAATTATAAAACTAATGTAGTTAATGAGTAAATCTATCTAAAAATATACAGTTGGTATATTGATCTATTCAAGGGTTTTATCTCCAAAAATATACTTAGGCTTAATAATCTAAACAAATCTAAAATTTTGAGATTTTCTTGAATAAAATAATTTCTGATAAAAAAATAATTTTGTGGTTAATCCATTGAAAATGATAACATTTTTGGTCATGGGAGAAGTGGTTCATGGATTATTGAGCCGTGTTAAGTAAGCTACTTAAGCAATAATTGTTTCTAACTATAAGGGGAATACACCATTGTATATTAAACAATTCCAATAATTACAGTCTTTTGTGGTGCTTCATTAAAGTGTAATCTATTTCTACGTAAAAAATTTCTCTATCAATTAACTCCCATAAGGGTTAGCAAATTTTCATATTGTTAATTCTTAAAATTAATAAAAGTTTTTTGTTGAAAACAGGTAAGTTATAATAGATTCTATGTGAAGAACTACAAATGTTTATTTTTATAAATTATTATTCCTGTAAGTAAAAATGAACTTAAAACACATAAGAGTGTTGCTTTATAATAAGCGTATCAATTACCCATATTGAGCTGATATTTTAATAATAAAACTACGTGTGAATAAATGAATATTTCTTAGACGTAATGCATATAATATTAAAAAATTATTCATTTATTAACATTTAGTATTATTAGTTGAATTTGAAAAACAAAAATGTTATTTTTAGTTTCACCCTAAAAATAAATATATATATACATATATATATATATATATATACAGATATACAAGTACATTATAAATTCGACAAGGGTAACTGTGTTGCTATCAATTCATGTCGACAGCAAGTCTTTTCTAATATGTTGTAAAAATCAGAAATCGTTTCAACCATGTTACAATAAAATAAACCCCTAAATTTGCAATCTGATGATTTGCGAGTCATCTTTGTTTCGTCTGTATATGTATATATAAATTGTTCAAACAAAAAACCAGAATGCGAATTTCAAAGATTTATTGACATTTCTTAAATATTAAGACTATGAATTCTTCAAATGCAGTCAAATTTTTACAATAATATAATCATGAAAGATAAAATATTTAATAAAAACTTGTTCATTTAAATGAAATGGCTAGATCTGGCTTAAGAGAGAAGAAATAAAAAATAAAAAAAATATATATATATATACATAAATATACAGTGTATTATTTTGGTGTGAGGATGAAAGAGCTGAAACTAAGAAAAAGCATTCAGATGAAAATTTTTATATTTTGGACGAAATGTAGGGATCAAGAATAGAATTCATTAGTATTTAAAATTTAATAAATGCGCTTACTTGGACAAACTCGAAGATATTGCAGTTCCAAAGCAAAATGTTTTTGCTAATCCATCTGGTGATTTGGCAGTTTTAACACGACTCTTTTTTTTCTCTTTATTTTTCGAAAAGTTACGAAACAACTTTGATTTCTTTTTACTGTTTGAAACACCCCGATTTTCATCTTCATCAGAAGAATCTGAAGCAGCAAATGCAAGATAACGCGTTTTCTCCTTTTTTCGTCTTCGCTTCATTTCAAAGTCAAGCATCGATCGCGCTTTATCATCATCTTCAGAATGCAAAACGCATTCAATGTCGTCGTTTATCATTTTGAGGCTAATGCTTAAACATATCTCATAATTAATATAAAAAATTTCTAAATAAGTTTTCTGTTTGAAAAATTAAAATGTATTTCATAATAAGGATGAAATATAAATTCCATGTCCACCCCGCAAAACAAAATTAACAAGAGAAACTAACTAATGACCAAAAACTATAATACCAAAATTAATATTTATAGGTCAGCTACCTAAAAAATTCAGATTTTGCGTTTTAAATGCAAAATTATAGTAAGAAAATATTGACTAAAGTATTTTTTGAATCCTACTAACAATTTAGCCGTGTCCTTGGCATTTCTGTTTTTACAAATCGCAATATTTTCAACAGTATAGACTACTCTCATTATTAAATTCATTATCAATGCAGAATTTAAAATGTGAAATTGATTGATAGGATTGTTTAGGAAACAAGTATGTATGCAAATAAATGACAATGCTTACAACTTGATTTTTGAAATATTACGAAAATTTTAACAGAAACATATATTTGTATTAAAGTAGCAAAGAAATAATTAACACAATATATCACTTGAACGGATTGGTTAGCATGGCAACCGCGACATAGTAGTTAAATTTGCATTTGTATGATACAACATTACCCAAAAATAAATCCTAGATTTATAATTCTCAGCTCCGGCAGAAACTAGAATGAAATCTAAAAAGATGTATCTACTAATCAATCAAATAAATTAACTGCTCTTAACTTTATTTGCTAAATACAAAATTCAATATATAAAAACGCTTAATTAAAATATAAAATCTACACAAATTCAACTCCTTCATATTTAAACTGATCAGACAGGAGAAATTCGTCTAAAATTATTTCTCCGTTAGTCCAAAAGACAACTGCATGTGATGTAAACTTTGAATTTTGCTGAGTGGTTTTAATAGCTAATAGAACGAGGTCATTCGTATGAGGCACAAACTTAAAAGCACTAAAACCGCGCTTATTTGACCCAACTCGAGTTGTTTTCGTAGTTATAAAATTTTCATAAGTACGCAATACCAGATTAGAGCCCTTCAATTCATCATCACGTATATTAAACGCTTCATAGCTTTCCTTTCTTGGTAAGAAAAACCACTGCTTATGATGTTGAGACCATCCGACAGCCTCATGAATAAGGTAGCCTGGAGGTTGAATTCCAGTTGCAGTAAGTATAGCTTCGTAATTTCTACTCCAATCAAGATGTTGGACTTGGCCAGTATGAGAGACTGCCTTAACAAATAACGGATCATTTGATAAATGCTCACCCGAAGAATGGTGAGTATATGGTTTCCCTGAACTACCGATATACAAAATTTCGTCCTTTATTGCCATCCATTCTCCTTTAAAAGCCTTAGTGCTCCTTCCATTACCATCAGGGAGAATGACCCATGGTATTAATTCTTTTTTTTCAGAAATTTCATAAACGATACCTGTCCTATCATCGATGGTGTAAAGTTTTCCATTATATACACATAATTCAGAGAGTTCAAGCCCGCGACCTCCCAAATTTAAGCTGCCAGATAAAGTGAAAGACTCCGTTAATTTAATTGATGCAGAATCCCATTTAGAACTAATTTGCAATTCAGCGTATTGCAGTTTCGAATGCCATTGCCCAGCATCATTAGAATCTTTAGAATACGAATCGGAGTCCGCAATAAACGCAATTCTGTAAAACGATGAACTCAATTCATCAACTTTGTGCTTTGATAATGGATATGTAGAATTATATTTTTGCTCAAAAACGGATGCTTCATAAATAATGGAATTTTGAGATGACTTCTTATCATTCGTTGGCAAAATAAGAAATAAGAGCATACCTACTAGAAAAACAATTAACAAAAATGAAATTCTTCCATTTAACTTTATGGGACTATCACAGGCATGTGCAACACGTAATAAAAAATTCATTTTATATGGTATGTATGTGCGATTGTTTTGGTTTTGGAGGTGCTTTGAACATAATAATAGGATGAAATTCGTCCTGATCAAGTAAACAAATGTATTAAAAATTAAAATTTTCAGATGTTATTGATAGAATTGTTTTAAATTTTGACATTTGCAAATTAAAATCTTCATTATTAGCTATACAGAATATATTTAACACATTTTGTCTAAATGACTTTTTACGCATTTTTGTGGGTGGTTTAATAGACTACAGCTCAATCTGCATATGATTATCATTTGAATAATTTGCAAAGTTATTTATTAGTATTAATTTATGTCAATTCAAAATGGCGGTGTTAAGTCTAGTGATGAAAGCTTTGATTTCTCAGGAAAGGTAGGCTTTTATTTGTGATGGGTAAATGCAAGTTATACTTTATTGTCTTTTGTAGTTGTAAAAACATTAGTTTTTTATTTTTCAAAATACAAGCAAAGATTTCTTACTTGGTTTGAAAATTTCAATTTTGTTTATTTTTGAATTATTTTTAATTGTATAATGATATGGCAGTTACACCCTTTCATTAAGGAATAATTTTGAAATATGATACCTATGAAGTTTCTGATTGGGTTTGATTTGAACGTTCTTAATTTTATAAGATATACTCTTTCGTTTTCTTATGTACATGCAGCATTTCTGAACATGTAAAATTATTTCTTTGTGATTCTTAATTATTAAATTAAAGGCATATATCTGGGTGGCAAGATCTAGGATGCTCCAATCAACCGCAATTTTAAATAATATTGACATGTTCCTAGCACGCTCTAGGCATTTGACCTTATAAATAACAATTGAAACGACATCAATTGCTACTTTGTTTTATAAAAATCTTATTTGCAATAAATTTAGTCTTTTATTTGTAAATAATAATTACTAGTTATGTATATTTATCCTTAATTGATTTCGAACCTGTCCTTGTTTGTGCTTCATTAACTGTTTTTATCCGTTAATTATTTAACAATGTTACTTACGTGCTATATATGTTGTTAATTATATTAACATATCAACGCTGTCAATCTTTATTAACCTTAATATCTTATTTCGTCTACTATCATTTTCTATTATTATGGTAGATATTTCCCATGATTTTCAGTATGGCAGTGTTTTAATGAAACCTTCCAAATAAACCGTGCTGTTTTAAAAACTCTTAATTTATGCTTAAAATCATTTTCCTTTTTGTAATATAACTACAATTATTAAATCCAAAAGGAAACATTCCACCTTCATTCCTAACCATTTATATGAAATACTGTAGGTCGTGATTAGGGCACTGCAAGTACTCGAAATTTAAACAATAACAGATTTCGGGTCGTGTGAACTCGAGTTCTATTTATTTGATTTGTAATAGTTCATATTGATGTATGCTTTATTGAAAATATTAATATAATTTTCTGATAGAAAAATCTTTTTAAAAAAATTTCCTTTTATGTTCACTATGGCTGAGCTACATGTATATTGTCTATCATATGTTTGTTACTAACATAAAGATGTTAGATTTCATTGATATTACGTTGGAAGCCTCTCTCTCGTGATTGAATTTTTTCGCATATTTCATAAAAGTTGTCAAAACATCATTAGCAAAGGTCGCTATTTCAAGCTGGCACACAAATTTTACCCTTTATTCAAATGATGTTTGACAGATATTCCTTTCCTGAATTATTAATTACAATTTTTTCGTGCTTGGAAAATAGTTGATTATTTAATGGTGAATTTACAATTATAGTATTGATAGACCTATGTGATTAACGGGTGATACTAAAAATCTTGACTCAATTCAAATGAATAAAGCAACAAATCACAATGTATTAATTAACAGTAATTTGGCCAAAAGTAAAGAACATTAATATTTTATTACAAATGTTTATGCAAAAGTAGTGTCAAGTCCATTTCTTCTTGCGCTCCCAAGTTTTCTTTTCACGTCAGCAATCATGCCATGTACATCAGTGGAATCCACTTTCGCCTTTAAAAGCTAGTTATGCGCGACTTAAGAGATTCCAAATTGACTGTATGCCAATTATCTTTGTACACATGATCCTTAAGTGTTCCCCAAAAGTTTTCTATGCTTCTCAATCGAGGAACAGCTGGTGGGTTGAATTCTTTGGATAGAAAATTGATGCCCATCTCCTCAAAGGTCTCAATTGTCAATTTGGCATAGTGTGCCGAAGCCAAATCTGGCCAAAATAAATAGTTGTTACTATGATGCTCATTCCGAAATGGTACCAGTTTCCTCTTTATACATTTCTCGATATAAACCTCTTTAGTTACTGCTTGCCTAGATGGTACCAAATAGGGTTTAGAAATCCCTTGATGGCAAGCCAAACCAGTACCTTTTCCTCAAATTTCTTTGTTTCGATATATTTTGGTGCATGTAGGTGCATCACCTCATTCTGTCGCATAATAATAATTTCGGCTAATTTTGCATGACTTAAGCAGAAACATGTCTCATCATCCATTACAATGCTAATTTCTTCTGGCGAATTTCACAATTTTCGGTAGAGTCGGTCACTTCTTTGAACTTGTTTTTCTTTGTGTCTGTTGAATAAGGAACCTTTGTTTTCTTAAATGCTTTCATACCACTCTCCTACAAGTTTTTATGCACCTAATGTTGAGAAATCCCATATTTTTGAGCCAAGTCGCTTTGAGATGACCATTTGCTCGGGTTACATCTTTAACCATCTTTGATTTTGTAGCATCATTCATGAGCTTCGCAGGCCGACCAGAACCGATTTTTTCTCTGTGCTTCCTGAATTGTCATAGTTTTGAATAATACTGTATATTGTGCAGCGAGAAATATCCATGGAGTCATATTAGAAATTATATCCAATTAATCGATAATACTGTGTCACGTGGTTCCTTTTTGACTGATTGTTTTTAATAATTTATTTGGTTGTAAATTTATTGCTTTTATTATGGCTTATTTGTCCAGATTTTTAGTGATAATCCGTTAGACAACATTCGANTTTCTTCTGGCGAATTTCACAATTTTCGGTAGAGTCGGTCACTTCTTTGAACTTGTTTTTCTTTGTGTCTGTTGAATAAGGAACCTTTGTTTTCTTAAATGCTTTCATACCACTCTCCTACAAGTTTTTATGCACCTAATGTTGAGAAATCCCATATTTTTGAGCCAAGTCGCTTTGAGATGACCATTTGCTCGGGTTACATCTTTAACCATCTTTGATTTTGTAGCATCATTCATGAGCTTCGCAGGCCGACCAGAACCGATTTTTTCTCTGTGCTTCCTGAATTGTCATAGTTTTGAATAATACTGTATATTGTGCAGCGAGAAATATCCATGGAGTCATATTAGAAATTATATCCAATTAATCGATAATACTGTGTCACGTGGTTCCTTTTTGACTGATTGTTTTTAATAATTTATTTGGTTGTAAATTTATTGCTTTTATTATGGCTTATTTGTCCAGATTTTTAGTGATAATCCGTTAGACAACATTCGAAATTCTAATTCTGACTCAACTCGAATTTTATAAGACTGACCCGACTCAACCCGAAGCACAAATATCCCAACTCGCAAGCCTCTAGTCGTGACCATAAAGCCCATGTCCCTCTTCATTCCTAAAATAAGTTTTTGTTAGAATAGTTTAATAAACAAACTGCAAAAAAGCATGTTGCATGAAGCAATATAATTACGTAACTTTTTACCTAAAGCCAATATAATCGGTAATGCTGACCTTAGGATATAGTATCTCAATCATTGCACGAAAAAAAATTTTCGAAATTTTCACAAAAATGAAATGAATTTAATGCATTGCAGTTCTTTTTTTTGAAAATGTCATTTCTAGAATATTGGATACTTAGGTTATGCTTGTTGGAGATAGCGGTGTTGGCAAAACCTGTCTACTAGTCAGATTTAAAGATGGTTGCTTTCTTGGTGGAAATTTCATATCGACAGTTGGCATTGATTATCGAGTAAGATTTTTGTAGTTTTATCATGCATATACAGTTATTTTTAGAATAAAATTGTTGATGTTGAAGGTTCAAGAGTAAAATTACAGGTTTGGGATACTGCAGGTCAAGAACGTTTTCGGTCGCTTAATTCCGCTTACTACAGGGATGCAGATGGTATTGGACTTCTAATGCGTTTAATTATCTTTGTTTAGCCTTGCTGTTGGTTTTCGATATCAGTGACAGGCGTAGTTTCGAAAATGTACGCGTAAGTTATTTTGAAATTTTCTATAAACTAATTTCTATTTTAGGGTTGGATTTCAGAAGTAAGAGAGTATTCTTCCAATGACGTTCTTATTTTACTGTTGGGAAATAAAAGCGATTTAGCATCATATAGGCAGGTGTCTCACATCGAGGCCACTCAGTTATCAGAGGTAGTTATTAATATAGCTCTATACTTAACTAAATAGGTTAATTTCTAAATATATTTCATGCAGATTTGTTTTAGTGACATGACTACTTGTCCACCCTAATTCTAATAAGTTTGTAAGCATTTTAAAATCTTGTTTTTCAATTTTTCTTTAATCAGCGATGCACGTTCCATTAGAATCATAAAATTTGTGATTGATCATTAAATATTGTTTTTACGTGATTTTGCAGATATGTTTACTGTCGAACTTTTACAAATAAATGTTTATGGATTTTAACATAAATAAACATTTGAATGTGAGTAGTTTAAATGGTTGATTTTTGAACATGTTTAAGTAATGGGTATTTAAGCAAATTTGATAACAATTTGCTCATTGAATGAACCTGACGTTTTATTTAAGAAAATTTTGTGATCTCCCTTAATTTAAATATATATATATTCATTTACGCAGTATTTTTGATTAAATAAGTTGTTTAATCGTAAGATAAGCCGTTTATAATATTTTAGGGGTACAACGCTGCGTTTAATAGTAGCGTCTACCAAAAGTTTTTTACGTACATATTACTGCGAGAATTTCTAATAATTTAATTTTATTAGACTAATTTTTAGCAACAAATTTCATTTATATTTTGGGTAAAAGTTGTTTAACCCTATCTTGGCAGGACCTTTTTTCAATTTAAACACCGAAGTTATGCTGCAAGAGCATTCGATCTGAATTGAATCCTATTCATCACCAAGCAGGCAAACCGGGTAGAACTATTTCTTAGATATGGGCGCTGACGTCCGCAAATGGACTGCAATGCCAATACATTTGAAAAATGTGGTTCAAGGTAGTGTTCTGCGGCCACGGCTAACAGTCGGCTACGGCCAAAGTTTTTGTTTCACGGCTAAAATTCATGTATGAAAATGGTAATTTTCAATTGATTACACGTTGTTCCAGTTTTAAAGTCTAATCATAAAAGTGATGATATTGTATAGGTATGTATATGAATATCACAAATATATTTTAGTTTATGTGCTGCCTAAGAAGTATGCAGAATGCATTGAAAATTAAAATATTGCACTTAGTAGTAGTAAAAAAACACCGACTATGGTAAAAAAATCACAGCTGAAGACCACAGAACACTAAAAGGCCACAACAACGCTAATATTTGGCAGGTCTGTTATCAATGATAAACTGAATACATTGAGAAAGTAATGACTCGATGTCATCCTGGCATTTTGAAGCGAACCTTTCGATGAAAAGACCAATAATAATATCAGAATTAAATATTATTTCAAATTAGAGACAAAACGAGGGTAATTTCGAATTGCAGACGTATATTTATTCCTTCAGGATGTCCACATTGGGGGTTATATTTTTATTTTTTCAATAAATTTATTTCCAAAATGTTTTTTGGTGCTAAGTGATTTAATTGGGTGATTTGTAGCAATCCAGAATACTGATAACAACCGTGAATAATTTAAGAGGTGTGAACGTAACTTATTCTATCTTAAATTTTGACAGGAAGAGGCTGATGAATTCTGGAGAAATATAGTACCACTCACTTAATTTTTCTATATCTAAACAAGTCAAAAAGTGTCATAAAATATGATGCGGGAAATCCCAGCGGATCAAAATTCAATAATCCTCGTTTTCTTGTGAATTAAAGTCTTTATAGCTTTTTTTTAAAAGAAAATTGTACATTTTCTGAAGGTTATTGAAAGATCAACACGAGAATAGTTTATTTTGCTGCAGAGTTAAACTTGAAATCAATTTTAGCAGTAATTTTGGGACAGAGCTAGTGAGGTTTATTCAAGGTGAGTTAATTATAAGAAACGTGAATATTTGATACAATAAAATTTTTACGGCATTGTTGCGGTTTTTAACATACCCGCGGCTGGAACCGGGTACAAATAAAAATTTCTGAATATTTTTTACTATTTTGCAATTAATCTAGAATACTTTGTGAAGTTAACAGAATTTATATAGTTTCATAGGATTGGAAATGAGACAGGAAAGGAACTATGTATTATTATTATTATTATTTTGGCCGTTCTGTGCACTTTTGTAATTATTCAGTTTGCTTTGTACAATTTTGTATAATTATTGGATCCACTCTGTACAAATCCCATATTAATTTTAACGGCAAATTTCATTTCGTGATAAAGCCGGAAATTTTGGTATATAGGGGATTTTGGTTTGCTTCTTAACATATTTGAGTATTGGACTCATCTTGTAAATATTCGTGGAGAAAAAGTGGGGTGTCCGCTCTGTACTGTGGTAAATTATTTCCAGTGTCCGCACTGTACACCAAATTCGAATTTACCATAGTACAGAGCGGACCGAATTTTAATTATTATTATTATACAACTATATAAGACTGGGACTCATTAAGTTTTATAAGAAAAAACATCTTTGGAAATAGCACAATGGGGATATTTATTTGAAGTTAACACTCTTTTAATTTTTTGGTATTACAAAATTTTTTATCCTCAATATTGCCCAAAATTGTCTGTGGTTAAGTGGTATGATACAAAAGTGATGTTTAAAACGTAAATGTAACTACGTGGTATTTTTCGAAAGCTGTTGTTGCTAATACATCAGTTTATTGAAAAATCTATAATTTCCTCATTATTTCCTGAATACATGTATTTATTGTCTAGGATGGATGGCGATGTTTACCTTCGCATTTCTTTTGAACTAAAATTTTGATTACGTTTAATTAAATTTATAGCCAATTTCAAAGTCATATCTTCTCTTTAAAAATTTACTTTAAGCAAAGCATAAAATACAAACGAAAATGATAACAGTGATTTGTATTGCTGCTTGATTATTTTCTATTGTAATTATTGAGTGATAAGCAACACTTACAAATTTTTGGTGTGGACGTCAATTTGTATTGCGTACCATGCTTCTCATGGGACATGCGATTTGATTCGATGAGTTGCTGGCCCGTAGCCACGTGCGCGTAGGGGGGACTCCCCCTCCCCCTGAAGATCAGGTAACCCCCTTTGGACAACAAAGCTAAGAGCAAAATCAGCATGTAAAAATAAAATTTGTTAATTCAATTGTGACTTTGCTCTCATAAAGGTCTATTTTGTCTATATTTTCATAAAATTTGGTTACTTACTTGATCATTATTAGATGACCTCACCCCTCAGTAAATCCCGCCCATGCATGCAACATAAAATTTAAATGGTTCACAGGCTTTGTAAAAATTTAGTTTAAATTTTAAAGAAATTTGCAATTCCCATCAACCCCGCCGGAATGCCTGTTGACCCCTCCCCTTTATGTTGGCTAATGCTGTCTACAGGCCTGACGAATTGGGAGTTTTGAGAGGATATTTTTTTATCGAGAACGTTGACTGAATTTTAATTCTCTTTGGTAGATAATTTACCCATTTTGAAATTACGACATTTTTAACCTAAAGATTTGGCAACATTTTCATTGATTTTTTTCAAAATATGTGCACTGAAGTGTAGAGGTTGATCGTCTTATTTATAGAGCTCTTGATTGGATTTATCACTCACACTTATCTTACCTATCACTCCTCATCAAAAGTAACCTTATGACTTTCGTTTTATATCCAATTCTATATTTACAGACATTTTCAAAATCAAATCATTGCATGCAATTGTATGGGATGTGTTGTTAAAATAATTGTCTAAATTTTTTTTATAATTAGTTATTACCTTGCACTAAACTATTATATCTTTTTTGTAATTTATAGTTTTAGGCTATTCGATGCTTGTAAAACCGCCATTCAATCAATGTGCCATTTATTGTTTAACTGTCAATTTTCTTCCTACGTTAACAATATTAAAGCATATTATAACTGCACAAATGTTCGCTGAATAATATTTGACATTTACGGTAGTTGCCCTTTACGTTTTCATTTACTATCTCAACATCTGCTACATTGTTAAACCTTGAAATTAATTTTTGCTAATAAATTTTTATTTGACGTTCCAAAAATAGTTCGTTTTTTAACGAAGATTGCTCTATTTCTACAGTGTGCTTGTGCCAGCCAGAGCAAATTTTTAAGTGTCCATAAAGTGTGAGCTTACATAAAATTTAGTAGTTTTCACTATACGCATGCTTGTGAATTTTTAATGTCGTAACAAGAGTGTTTATGTTGCCCACTTTTGTTGAGCGTTTTCCTATAGCTTCTTCATAATATCAATTAAAGTTCTGATATTTTTTTTAATATGCATATACATGTAGTTGCTATTCGGGGTGTGAGCTCGTGAGAAGTTCAGTTAAATATTTTCGACTTTAGCATCTTCCAACTTTAAAAAGTAACATTAAATTGTTATTTACCGATTTATTCAAAAAGGACATTATTATTATTTTCAAGCAAAAAATATTTACATTGATGAATTTTTCAGACTTTTAATTAATGTTATGCCCCGTTTACACGTGACATGAGACATGCATGTCTTGTGTTTTCAATGGGCAAATGTCACTTCTAGACACCCAAAACACGCGACATTCAACCACTCAAGTAGAGCATTTGAAAAACATTAGAATATCAAAAGTTTTTGATTTTCTGGAATGTCTTATGTCTTGTATCACCTTAAATTAATTAATTAACAATTGTATAGCGATTTAACACAAATTAGAACAATATTACTAATCAAGGTTAACAACTAAATTGATCATATTTTTTAGCCGAAATTATTGTGATGTGGTTAATGAAATCTTGATTTCTTGTACTTTATTATACATAAGTGATTCCACTCACATAATGAAATTTATAATTTTAAAAATTGAATGTTTTTACTTTTAGTATATAAAATATTGCAAATTCCATTCTAATTAATGCAAACCGTTTTGAATTAGAATTCCCTTATGGACTACCAAAATGTGCATATAGTTATACTGATTTTCTACAAAATATATGGATACAACACAATTTATAAATGTTCAAAAAATATTGCTAGATGACAAACAGTTTTACAATTTGTATAGGTCTGTAATTAATGAATCTGTATTATATAAAAACGAGCTTTTCATTTTACTAGAAATATATTTAGTATAAACTTTAAAACAGCATTTTGGTAAATATTGAAACTCCTTTAATATTACTTTAAAATAGTGAATGATCATTAATACGCTTCGGTTAAACTCGGTTAATCAGGTTAAAATCCGGTTAAGAAATTCTATTTTGATTTTCAACGTTTTTTTATTACAATGATTGCAGTGTTACAAAACAATAGAAAGAGTGGCAACGGATGCAAAGGATTCTTCCTTGTTGTAATTCTTGTACTGCTACTAATCTACATTTTGGCATTCAAATTATGGAATATCTTATTGGAAAAAAAATCATCAAATTTAACAGAAAATGATGCACCGACTCTAACATGTTTCATTTCGCATTGTTGTTAGATTATATTTCAAATAGATAAAATCATTCATAAAGTTGTAAATTTCTTATTCTATTCCATTTTGTGTAACTACATACATTTCTGACATTAAATTTTGATAGACTTTGCGTTCATTTTCATTAATGTTTCCTTTTTAAAATTTGCATGTTTAGAATTCCGAGGGCTATATATATATATATATATATATATATATAAATATATAT